>JAOVYX010016217.1:0-25360 GCA_035668315.1 Drosera spatulata | reverse complement strand
CCCCCCAAGTTACTACATTCCATTAAGTTGGTAGGGTCTCATCGTGATTAGTATAAGTCTAAACATTGCACCAAACGTTCCTGTGGGTTCGATCATTATTATCACTATTGCACTTAATTAGAATACAACTAGAGTGTGAGTTAGCGTATTATTATTCTAATTTGACTGTTTTTACGACGAACGTGTCAGCAACCCATAAATTGACCTAGTATCTAAGTGATTTTCTAATATTTTAACTTAGTGTCAAAAGTCACCCAAGATATGACCTAGATGTCAGTTTCAAATTTGATCTTATTCAATATTTTCAATCGCTTTTTCCATTTGTTAGCTACTTCCTAACTGATTTTAGGGTGAATCTAGCTATAAAGTGCTAAACAATACAAGCAGATAAAAATCGAATTAATCACACACGACATGGATCGAGTCTAAAAAGTTTGTTCACCTAAACATGAATCGATTAGCCTATTTGCTTGATTAACTACTCACATAGATATGAGTTAGTTGATTCACCTGGATGTGAAATTATTAAAAACCAATTTACTATTTGAAAATTATGATATAATCAAGTTTCATGAATCAAATGATAATAAATGTCTTGACGGTAAAATCAAGTCACAAAGTTCAACATGCTTCAATGATTTTTAATGAAGTTTAGAATAGAGAGGTCACCTAAGCAGGGGTGGGTTGGCTGGTCGAAAATCACTGATTATTATATTATATTATTTGTGAGAAACGCGTGATGAAAAAATCATTCACCAAAATCTTTTGTGATGGTTTTTCTGTATTTAATGACGGCTTTCAGCTACCACGTATGAACAGTTTTCTAGTACTAAACCATGGAACTTATGGAACTAGTGTTAATAGTGTTATCGTTACAACCGTGGTTGTAAATTCATTGGCATGAAGGAGTATCATGCAGTTATAACAATGTAAGGTTATTTGGAGATTTCTATAAAAGTTGACACTATGCTTTTTTTGGTCGAAAGTTGACATTATACTTTGCTTACCATGTTTTGCATTCAAGCCTGTGTAAGATAAATTGAGCTTTCTATCTATCCCACCACAATTTAGATGAGAATTTTAAAATAAAATGCGTCGGAAGCAAAACACAGGGACCAATGAATATGAGAATGATCACTCAGGCGACTTTCGAAGTTGATTGTGCGCAACACAATTTGGGTGAGCATTCTATGGTTAGTTTATTGATGCTTTTGTTGAAGCAAATGACATGGCCACACCACAAGCTTTTGTCGTCCGTTTAATGATTAGATGAAGAGGTGATTAAAAAAAAAAAACAGTAGACTTAATATTATGTCGAGGCGAATATGACTCTTTCCTTAAGATTTATTTGTCCAGTGCATACGGGTTACGACAAACAGCGTTCAAGATACGACACGAATCGTTTAAGATTGTACTATCTTTAACAAAACACTAACGTACCTTACATGTCTTGAACCTTTTGTGAAAGAGAAGAGAATGCAAGCAGATTTCTAGAAACGCAAAGGAAGAGGAGTGAATGCAATGCACGTCGATACGCTCGTGCAATGCAAAAGGAAAAGAATTCAAGACGTCCATACACTCGTGTTGAGAGAAGGAAGAGAGGGATTCAAAGTGCAAAAAATGGAACCCGATACAATGTTTATATAGAGTGCAGAATTTGTTGGTAGTTTGATCTCCAACAGTTTTGGGCAGCCCAACAGCACGACGGCCCGGTCCGGTCCAGTGCGCGTGTGTGTGTTAACCAAAGCAATGCCTATATCCTCCCCCAAGCATAAAATTCAATGCCCCCAAGGGGCCCTCCCCTTATCCCAACATTCCCACTTATAAGTCACTCTTGTACCTATATGAATTTTAATATGGGTTTGCCACATTTCACCACATTAAATGTATCCTACACCATACTTTGAGTATCAATTTCTCATTCATCTTTTATGAGTTTTGAGAGTGTTAATATACTATATTCATCTGTAATGAACATAGATCACATTAAACTCAAAATCGTTCCAAACCGACATTCGAGATCCACATTAAAACGTGATCAAACTTACTTAAAAAACATACTAAATTCAATAGCTTTTCTGCATGAATTGCATTACAAGCTACACACTCCTTATCATTTTAAGTCACTCTTAATCTTAGTGGGTACCGAGCACTTTACTGTTTGTGTACCTACTTAAAGTTAGAAAGAAAGGAAGCCGAAAGCATCTCATTATATTGTCGAAGAGTGAAAACAAAAGGAGAGATTGTGCAGACACTAGGCACTATAAGGGAGATCGGGTTTGCATCGGCCAAATAATTGATCTTTCTTTTTCTTCTTCTTTCTTTTTGTCTTTCTTTCCCATGAGAGATTCTTCGACGCTAGAACTCCTTGATCTCTTTCCCTTTTTTGTGTTTTCACTCTGCATGGTTATGTGATCGTGTCAGTGTGTCAGTGTGTCAGAGGTGTGATCTTAACTCATACAAGTGTTCGCAGATGATCATTACGCAAATCGGGGTCTAACATAAAGAATTGTCTTAATAGAATTCTAAAAAAAAACGTTAGAAAACGTGATGACATGATCAAAGATCCAGATTATTTGTAGCTGAACTAACTCTTCACGTCAATCAACCAACGTTTAAAACAAGGAAACAAGACAAATGGTGGAAATGAAACAACATTCATTAGCCTCTATCAGGGGCAGAAAGCATAGCAAAGTCGATCGAGCAATGGAAAGAAGAACAGTCATTCAATGTAATCAGTTCAGAACCTTGAAAAAGAGAACAAGGAGGAGTGGCGGTAGTCTAAATGGCCAATGTAGACATAAAAGCGAAAACAGGACGAAGAGAACATGAAGTGAAATGTCAGGATGCCGGCGTCCTGATCATGAACTCTCTGTCATATATCGGAAGGCCGATAGTTGGGGACTTCAATTGCACTCGACACCAACTTCAGCTGCTCGGCGAGGCTTGCTTTTCCTCCTGCTCCCAATGTGCCGAAATCCATTAGACTTGGTTGAAACATCAGTATTTGATTGGGGAGCAACAACAACAACAGCATTTTCATCTTTGACAGGACTAGGTGCCTCTTTGGCCAGTGACTGCGAGCTTCGCCTCCTCTTCTTCCCATTTTCTGCCTCAGTTGCTGCAGTTGTCGCCTTGTCATAAGCTTTATCCTCCTTGCCTTCGAGTTCCAACTTCTCCATCTCTTCTTCGTCAATTTCATCCTTCAGCAGCGGCTTCTGAGGCCTCCCTCTTCTCTTCTGAGTAGGAATCTTTTCTTCCTTTTCGCTCCCTTGATCCTCGTGAGAGATTGTCCTTGTTAACTTCTTCCCCTTTCCTCTGCCTCTGCCCATGACTAACAGTTTCTTTCCCAAAACTGAATTTTACGCCCTATATCTGTGGAACACAATAGATGACAGAAGAATGATTGTTACCAACGATCCTTCAAAACACAAAAGGCTTGTAAAACCGATAAAAGCCAGCAACATAGATATCAGATTCATTTAAAGGCACTGTAAACTCCTTGATATCATGACCAGTGAAGATATGGACCACCGAATGCAACAGATTGCCTACACATCTAATGATAATTATCGCTGTAGTAGAGTCGAGACACCTTGGAGCAACGTAGTCCTAGTGAACACTAAATCATGGCCAGGAAGGCTCCACTAGAGACAGTCGTCCCGATAGACCAAGATAGAACTGGTATGCTCCACTGCGTGAAACTCGGATCATGTTAGCTAATCCATAAAAGAAGAATACTAGTCAGGTGAATTACTCCACTAAACTGCCCATGGAAAGACAATCATCACGGGAATAGGTGCTAGCAGTGTCTATTTTCATGCTAAATCTCGGTTTAGGGTTTTGTGTATTGTTCTTGACTAATCATCCATCCAACACTTACCCAGAGTTGCAGTCAGGTAAAAGCACTATAGGCAACATAACTGAAGCCTAATCGATCCATCCAAATATCCAATTCTTTCAAACCAAGAGGAGTTCATCAGATCTGAGAATATGAACAGCTGACTCATTCTACCAACTCAAGAACATAGGAAGTGCTACAAACACAATAACCTCAATATGAGCATGCCAAACAATCTATTACAGATAGTCCAAAACAGCGAAGCTTAGGTATATCATGACATATATATTCGCCGAAACCTCCGACAATACGATTCTACGAACCACTCTAGTCATGTTTCTTTAATACGACTCGACAAATGTCATCCCGATCTTATTCTGACTACCTCATCACATAGAGGAAACAAACCATAGATTTACTCAGCAAGCGAAACCCGAACACCCCCATAAAAACAAACCTAGACAGACTCCAATCTCAAACACAACCGAGAAACAACAACACAACAAACAAGAATCAAACACCAGCAAACCGACAAGCACCAGAACAAGATTCACTAACCCAGAATCAAAACCAGCAAATCACCTCCAAGTTTCCTCACAAACCCATCACCCAAAACCCCTCAGATCACTACCACAACACACCACAAACTCCCAAATCCAACTCCAACCCAGATCAGAGCACCAAATCTCAACAACCAAACAATGATCTAATCCAACACCCAAAAAAATGATGACAAAAAGGGTGTTCACAAACTGGGGTGTTAAACTGGGTGGTCTAAAGGATCTAGCTAATGTATCGTTTTCTTCAATTTTTTTTGCCCCCAAGTGAAAAGGGAAGAGACATGGGAGCAGTGAAAGGACATCAACAGAGGGGGAGAAAGAGAAGGGTTGATAGATAAGTATTTGTTGGTGATTGGCTGTGTGGATTTGTGTCAGGTGTATGTCCTTGTGTAGTGTTGTACAAGTACGCCGCATTTCCTCTCCTTGGGTTTCTTCTGACTCGTGATTAAAAAAGACATCAGCACCGTCACGTTCAAAGGTCGTGCTCCTTTTAAATAAAGTCTCGAATTTACAAGGAAAAATAGATTTAAAGCGTTCTACATTCTTGATAATCTGAAATTGATACGTGGTGTCACTAGTTTGATGTCAAGAACTTATTTTTGAATGGGATTTGAAAACAAAGTATGTGTATAATTTTACCTTGGTAATCAGATGTTTGTTTCGATTTGGAATATAACCTATGAATCCATGATTAAAACAGTTTTTAGTGAAATCCACTCCGACGACTTGATAGAATAAGTAATCTTGCCCTTTTTTCCATCTTTCCTTCCCTTCCCTTGTTAATCGATTTGTTGGGAAACTGAACCGGTAGCGTATGAACATCAGAGAAAAAGATTAATGAGGTAGCTAGGTCTTATTCAAGCTACTACCTACACGAGGCAGCAAAGCCTTTTTGAGACACGGATACATTCACATTCCTCTATCATGGACCCTATTTTGAATCTCCTTTTACCCTTTATTTGGTGAGAGGGAAACATTTTGATTAACTCATGATACCACACTCTATTATAGAACATCTGTAGACATCCAAATATCATTAATGTTGTCAGGGACGTTGACTCGTTATTAAAATAGTTATTTCTTTTTTTTGAAACATAAAATGGTTAAAAGATGAAATCAACTAAAAAGATACAGATAAGTATATGAGGATAACAAGTTCGATAATTTTCAGTTAAAAAAAAAAAACACTTCATATGCTAACCAGTAGTCCAGACCCCGCCGACGGTGGAGCGATGGTCTTATTATATTATATGCTCCTAGTGAGCAAAAGAGGAGGTTCTATGATGTCTAATTTCTAACCTCCATGCTGTTCCAGGACCATCTACACTGCTAGATAGTGTTTGGGACCAATATAGCAAGCAAGAAGCACCAAAGAGGAACAGGAGCACAGTCAGAATTTATACGTGGTAGGTGACCCGCTTAGCTAGGTTCATGTTTAGTTTATATAGACACATAAGTTATTGTTTGACCGGCATGCATGACGATTGTAAAATTTTGAACGGACACGTATGGCGATAGAAGATTTGATCGGTATTGCGGGATGATCAAACGTTGTTTTTTGAGAAAATATCATGAAAATATTAATAATAATAAATATTACGTACTATAACTGTAGGTCAATAGAAAATTTAAATCGTATCGTTTAAATGAGTAACGAATTTGCTTAAATTATTTATTGAATAATACATAAAGACACAAACGTTGCAATAATTATAGGACGAAGATAATAACTAAGAGCAACTCCACTCTTAGTGTATTTGAGATGCCATTTTCATACTTCCTCCCACCCATTTTAATTATCAGTTTGACTATGCATATTTGTCGAGATAAAGTTTGATTCGCGTTGCGGGATAATTATACGTCATTTTTTGAAAATTATCGTAAAACATTAATGATAATTTAAGTTATGTATTTCAAAATGATGTCAAAGCGGCATAATTTTTTTACGTCATTAAAACGACAAATAAATCTCCTCAAAATACGCATTGAATAATGAGAAAAAAATCAAGTGGTATAATTAAATTGGGACGAAAGAAGTTGTTGGAAACCCAAATGATCAAATGCATCTACGCCCCATTATCATTTGGGTTGATAAAAAAATGGCAATATCATTTTATTTATCAAATTTAATAATCAAAATGACATTGATATATGTTTATATGAGATCCAAATGGGTTGTTGAGTACTTGAAGAAAATAAATTGAGTGAGTTATTGCAATATTACATGAAAAATATATAACAACCTAAATGACAATCCATGGATATAAAAGATAATAATTCATTCATTCAAGATTATCATTTGGATTGTCAAAAAATCCAAATGACGAACCAAAATGACAATTTCCGTGGCATCCATGTTAGCAGATCGGGAGCAAGCCCTTCGCTCTCCAGCCCAGACACAGAAGAGTACCCTCTCCGCCCTAGTTTGAATCTGAGAGATCAATAATCTGTGAACCAAACAACTATAGCCTACATAACAAAACAATCAATTCATTACAGTATCATGATACAAACCTCGCCTCGGTTACCATCAGCTCTCCCAGACATTTTGTCTCATTATAATCTGCTTGACTTCCTCCCCATGCTCAAATCTAACAAAAACACAGGCCAGGGATGAACCCCGCTTCTTAAACTGCAACATTGCCGATTTTCTAATTTGCTTGCCCTGTTTTGAGAGTTCTGATATGGTGAATCTCTCAGGCGGGAAACCCCGTGCACTTAACAGGCACACACCTTAACCACTCGGCCAAAGCGTTGCTTTTGTGCAGATTTTCCATTATTTTGATAAGAACATTTTTGTGGTGAATGACCTCACAAGATCAGTGCCACAAAAGCCAGATCATCTCCACTCGTGAAAAATCCACCTATCTCGGAGTTGTGTGATTCCGATAAGAGTTTTGCACCTCGACTAGGTACAAATCATCTCATATTTACTTTTGTGACGATTCACAGTAAGACAACACGTAAAGATTTCAACACAACGGATAGCCTGAGACTCATACATCAGTTGTTTCGTCATTGAGCTCCATCCCTCAAGCTGAGCTAATCCAATACAAAGCGTAGCCAGCAACCACGCCATCCAGCCTCATGGCAACATATGCGAGAAGGCTATCAATGGTTACTCGAGATCCTCAACTACACACGGCCAAGGTTGGAACACATCTATCAAAATTACACACATGGCCGAGATCAATGAAACAAATCTATCCATATTCCACACATGACCGAGATCAATGAAACAAATCGATCATTCTCTTTCACAGCAAATCAACCACATGATTCGTAAATCGTACATGAGGTCTAAACCAGAGAGTGTCACAAACAAAAAGAGAGTGCATAAATTACTTGGTATAAGTCACTAAACTGTACTTCGCCGTTATGTACATGATACAACAGCAGCCATGCTTTTCCAATACAAAACAGATAAAAGTTACAAAACGTGGATATGCTCATGACGAACAGGAAAGCATGCAGACGCCGGGTCTATAAGCCCAGGCAGGAGGCAGCCTGGCATATTTCTCCATTCCTGGTTGCTCTTCATATGGTCGCTCCATGACTTTTAGTAGCCGGCGAACCTCTTCAAAGTCGCCTTGCTCGGCGGCATATATGGCACTTTGACATAGATAGTTCCTCAATATGTATTTAGGGTTCACAGAGTTCATTGATGCCTTCCTCTCCTCGTCTGAGATTCCACGGTCTGCCAGCTGAGAAACCGTCACCAAAAGGCTCGTTAAAAAACGTATAGATCGTAGCAAAAAATTTGTAAACAGATTCTAAACGTTCTATATCATAACGCCACAGTTTCAGGCCATTGATATCATAGTCAGAGATCGATGTTGATGAAAATAAATACAAGCAAACTCGTGTAAGTTTTTGTCTCCCAAACTCCGTTTTAAGCAGGAGCCTCTGATTGCGTAAGTTCATGCAATAATGCAATAGAGTACGAAATCATGATCTTCGATTACACAATAATAAGATCTTGGCACGTGATATCCAATTCAAAATCTTGATCTCCAAATACATGTGCCAATATTCTCAAAAATATCATAAGTAGCTACAAATCTACTTGAAACTACACAATAATATCAATACACGAGAGGAGGAGAAGAACAGCGAAGTCATACCTCTTGTATGTAGGTCTTCAACCAACCAATCCATGCCTCCTTGCGCTCCTTGCCCATGTCTAGGAGAACAGCTTTCAAAGGGACCAACAACTCAGATTCTGGAATGCTAGGATCGCCTTTGATATTAGAAAGAAGCCGGAAAAAGTTCGTGTAATCAACTTTGTCCACAGCCAAGTTGCTCAGAAGTTTGCTGATCAATTCCTTATTGTACTTGGCTAGGCCAAGTTTTCTGGTCATTATAGCTTGATATTCGTCCATAAATTTCGTTCCATATCTGCAGTGAGCACAGGATTAGCTTTTAAACCGTTTAAACATCTAGAAACAATTTCCTGAATCCTGATAGAGTAGTTTTCCCATCATAATGTACCTTTCCATAGCATACTCAGCCTCTTTCTCGTCGAGAAGCCCTGCAGCTTGTAAAGTTGCAGAAAACTGTGCGATATTCCATAGTCCAATATCAGGTTGATTGGCAAAACAGTATCTTCTACCAGGAAGATCCGTTGTATTGGGTGTATAACTTGGATCAAAAGCATCCAAAAAACCGAAGGGGCCGTAATCAATGGTAAGACCCAGTATGCTCATGTTGTCCGTGTTCAGCACTCCATGAGTAAAACCAACACCCTGCCAGCGCGCAACCAAGGATGCAGTCCTCTCTGCAACTTCCACTGCCCAAGCTGGATCAAACATTCAAAGTAAACGACGATGTCATATGTCTGCCTTTGATCTATGAACCACAATCCACAACATACTGAACTAGTTAGGATCATATAATTGAAGTGCCCGGACACACATTTCAGCAGCAAAGGAGAGACTTTGACCTTATCCATCTGAATCCACTTCTGGAGATCCATAAGTCTAAAGAAAGAATGATCCAACCAACACTCAGGTCGCTGAAAGTCTAACCAGAGACCAACAGTGAAGACGCTTACAAGTGAATGCCATGCATATTTAAGATGCCACCAAGGCGGAAACAAATTTATACTGTATGGATCCTGTAACTCTTAAAGAAGTCTGAAGATTGATGTTCAATACTACTAAACTCCCCATGACCGGCAACAACTAAGATGACATTCAAAACCTAATTTAGAACATTGCACCACTATGAACAAGCAATTTACCACCATTTCTATGGTGACTCAATGTGATAGGTTACAATCATGTCTACAGAAAAGGATAAAGCATGAGAAACGACTTATGAAGCATGGAAAAATGCAACAGATCACACTAAATCATAAAACTATGCTCAAATAAAAATGACCAGACGGACCAACCTGCATATTTATTAGAAGTGAGATCAATCGACTGATCGGACTCGCCTGTGCTGAATGATAAACCCTCGCTTTTGGTCATTTTCTCAATATGAGGAAAGTGATGCCGGATAGCATAATCAGCCAAAGCCCGGACAATGGGATGATCTTCTTTCCCTCTAGAAGCGTGTAGCTGATATGAGCCAAACCGCAGAAAGGACGGGGCAACTCTACAGACAATTGCACCAGGTTCTTCCTTTGGATTCCCACTACACGGAATAAATCACTTTTTGCAAATGTAGGAAACTCAAACACACAAAAGCAACGAAAAGAAGATCTAATTATCATTAATCCACAAATCATAAAACGCCTTTTTGCACTCATCAACAACAAATCAAGCCTTTATCTCATCAAGTGGGGTCGACTACATGAATGCGACGGGACCATTTCAATCTATCATGTACTTACAAGTCGTCATATTCATGTAAAGAGATCCAACGGGACTTTTTACGTATTGACTATAGGCCACCTAACACACAACCCTCACCATTTTATCCGGGCTCGGGATCAATTAGGGACGAAATAAAAATCCCCAACCTAGGTAGGTTTTTTGGGCACTCATCAGTATAAATAAAATAGTCAAGTTTAAGTTTAACATACTCGTAAAACATGTCTCGCACTACATATTTTCCAGTGGTCACGAGGCATAGAGCACGTGTTGTTGGGATTCCAAGACTGTGCATTGCCTCACTGCAAAGGAATTCACGAATGCTGCTGCGCAGAACTGCTAGACCATCAGCGAAGCGACTATATGGAGTCTTCCCAGCCCCTTTCACCTGCAACTCCCACCTCTCTGACTTCGAGTTTATAACTTCACCCAAAGTGATTGCTCGGCCATCCCCTAGCTGGCCAGCCCACATGCCAAATTGGTGCCCACCATAACATTGAGCATAGGGTAATCTGCAATTTGTAAATCCATAGAGCAAATTAGGGTCAGACGAGGAGGAATCATACAAACATGATCACACCATAAGCAGTTTGACGCACATATAAAATGAAGAAAGATGGAGGAAAACCCAGGCGGACTTACGATCCAACCAAAAGCGATGCCCCAGAAAAGAGTAGTGGGAAGTCTGGTCGTTCAAACCTGACAATCATACAAAGACATGAGTACGCTCTAAACAATCAGAAACATGTCCAGACAAGAAATTTACGGATATTGCATAGACCGGAACTTGAGCAGAGACATGAACATGAAGCTAATAACAGATTTTTTTTCCGAGGATATTGCAAACATAATACTGAAACACCAATGTAACAAACAAAGCAGCATGGTCTACATGATCGATCTAACATCATCCATCAATCTTCCTGCTATAGGGTCACCAATATTTTCCATTGAAACGATTCGGATTGAATGCATCGCCCCTTCATGCCCTCCCTGATTTAGTGTCAAATAATCACTAGAGAACGAGGCCGATATATAGGTCCTGCCTATTGACATCTGATTTTTAATCAGATTCCACCATGGTTGCATGGCAAGGCAAAGCTCTATACATCCACAAGTAAAATCAACAACCAAGCTGAAACAACCATACAACAGCATGCAGTATTTAAGTATCACCTAAGTGGCATCGCAGGGCCTTTAGCTAAACATGAAGCAAAACCACCACAAAGTTTTTACACTGAATCAAGTTAACAGAACCACAAACCCTGAATGACAAAACGACATATAAGTACTCACTCTTTGGGATCCAAATCGAGGATCTCCGCCACTGATTCCGACCAAGCGACGAGCTTCGGATCATCCACTTCAACTGAAGGAGCTACCTTGCTATAACAAGCATGATAAACCTACAGAACCCAATCCACACATCACCATACCAAAAAAAAATATCAATCAAACCCAAAAAAAAAAAAAAAAAAAAAACCCTACAAATTCCCAAAGGAAACACCCTTGTCACAATCACACAAATCAAGCTAAAATTACCCAGACCCAGATGCTCAATTACCCTAAACCCATCACCAAAACCCAAATCCCAATCTTCAAAATAAAATGAAAATTTAACCCCACCTGTCGAGGGATGCTATCGGTCCTTCGATCCCCGGGCAACTCCCTCACAAAGGAATGATCCCAACTCAGCTCCTCCAAACTCAACCTAATATTATTCCTCCTTACATCACCACCAACACCTCGATCACCCTCATCATCAACACAATTCAGACTTTGATTCCTCAACCCATCGGCGATTCCTTCGAGGGATGCCGCCGTCGATGTGGAGCCCATGGTGAAAGGGAGAGTTCGACGAGGAAAGGGACGGAGACGAGAAGGGAAGAGGAAGAGGAGAGAGTTGGGGCGGAGGGCGGCGAAGGAGGAAGTGAGGAGGGTGTGATGAGGGAAGAGGAGAGATTGCATTTGGGTGGGTTGCGTTTAAAATGGTACGGTGGCGGAAGCGGTGGTGGTTTGGGTTTGGATTTATTATCGTTTTGGGACGGTTTGGGAATTTTTGACGGACACTTGTTTGGTTGGTTGGGTGGTTTAGACCATTGATAATAGCTTTATTTTATCTTTATTTTAATGATTCAATGTTTCAATATTACTCTTTTATATGGATGTATATTGGAAGTCGTTATTTTCAGGATTGTTTTATTAAGACAACATTATTTTAATTTATTTTTTTATTCAAGAGATGAGAGATAAAGAATGATATTTTAATCCGAACAAGAAAATAAAATATATTGTTGTTATGGATTGATGAAAATGAGCCTTGGGAGTAGTATTCTTTTCTATTTTTTTATTCATTTATCCAATAGATTTTTATAATACCTCCCTCTACAGATTGAAACATATGTCATATATTGATTTTGCATATATATATATGAAGATAATTATATATCATTAACATTTTTATATAACTTTTGTGATATATACATATATATGGATTATGTTATCATTTCAGAAAAAAAAATTATATAGAAAATTATCCTAACACACAAATTTTCCGAAAATATTCTAAACGCAAACAAGCCTAGAAAAAAAATCCTAAAATCATACAATTTCAAATTTAAACCATACACTCTCTCTGCATCCTCCTCTACTCGTCGTCGCCTATCCTTGTCATCGTCGGTGTCGCCTCTCTCTCTCTCTCTCTACCTCTCTCTCCCTTGCTCTCGTTGTCGTTGTTTCGTAATCGATGTTTGAAGGAGAAGATCAAGACATCATCAACGAGCGAGGTTAGAAACCGATTGACGTCCTCTTGTTCCTTTTCGGTGAGATGATGATTCGAAGTTGGGTTGTCCATTGGTTCGGGATCGAGTAGTCGAGATCTGATCTGGTTTGGGACTAGATTGTGATCTAATCATGAGGCAAAGCATTTTCAGATGCACTGTTTCAAATAGTGCATATTTACTATTTGAAATAGTGCGTCTGTATTATTGTAAATAGTGCGTCTTTGTTATTCCAAATGGAGCGTCTTTGTATCCAAACAGAGTGTCTTTATATTTTCTGAACAGAACGTCTTTGTATTTTCAAAACTGAGCGTCTTTGTATTTTTTAAATAGTACATCTGTGTATTTTCAAAACAAAGCACCTTTGTATTTCAAACAGTGGGCCGATGTATTTTAACAAAAAGCATATGTGTATTTTCAAAATGAAATGCCTTTAATTTCTTTGATATAAAATCAATATTGATTTGATCTTAACCGAAAACCTGAGATATAGAGAGAAGATAAAAAAAGCATGAAATTCAAACTTTCATTGATAGTCGATGAAATCTAAGTCGACGTTGTCCGTGGAATCGATGGTCGACGACAACGGAGAAATGGTTCTTGTCGATATGGTCATGGTGAGGATCGGTGATGTTGATGGGTGGTAACAGTGGTGGTTATTGGAATTGTATGGCGGAGGAATTTTTTTTCCAGGTTGCATCACTTTGGTTTTTTCTTTTTTAATTTTATAGTATTTTTCAGGAAAATTCCCATTTTTTTAATTGAATTAATAATTTCTTAAGTTTTAATAAAATTGTATTTATTATTATTTTGATTTGATAATAGTTTGAAATAATGGTAAAATTGGTGTAGGAAATCAATTTTTGACTCTCTAAAAATGGGGAATGAAAGTAAAGGATACAATGTGAAATAGGAACAGGGATAGTGAATCTGCTGGGTCGGTCATTTTCTGAAAAAATAAAAAAAATCCTATATTTAAGGATGTTGAATTGTGTAGAGAAACTACTGCAAGTGCTCTTAGTGGCTGTCATGGGTCACTCACCTTCACGATGGACGTGTTAAATTGTTAGAGTATATATACCAAATCAACAAATCTTACATGCATTTCATGAAACGCATTTTTCATGCAATGTCTTCTAAGGATATTTTGGGAATTCGCAAAGATCAATCAATTAATCTAATTAATTTAATTAATTATCTATTTATTCTTTTCTGTTGCTTTCATCCCTATTCATTGACCTGACTGATCCTCTGTTTCTCCCCTCATCACTTTTCGGTTATTGTTCATAACATCACTTAACATTCCGCTCATCTTCCTTATACCGTTGGAAAACACATTTCAAATTTGCCCCAAAATCATATATCAACAAAAAAAAAAGTATCAAGATTATGGTTACATTGATCGTTGATTCACCCAAGTTCACTTGGATTCTGCATTTGTCATCGTCTCCATATTTTCCGTTGTTCAATCTTCGGATTCCGTAGCTCCTGATATTCGCTTGGATCCTTGTGAATTTGGTTTTCTTAGGTGGGTTACGAGGGCTCTCATGTACTTTTCCCGTTTTCAATTTGTCTACTTTTCCTGTTTTCAATACGTTTTTGTCGATTCTGGATTTTGGTTTGCTGAAACTAATTTGTAGAGACATGGATGAATTGTGTGATATGGAATGTGACTCCATCTATACCTATCTTCTCAAGCACTCTTTGATGGAAAAAAATGGGGAAAAAGGAGAAGAGCAGAGGGGTAGTGTTATGAAAATAAAATGTCCAAAGCTGGACATTATGTTAATACCACTATATACTATATGATCTTCTGCTCATTATAATCATTTGAGTTTTCGAGAAGAGAAACCATTCAATGCTCTCCATCTAAGCCTTGTTGTCACTATAGTAGCTTATTTCATCAAAGGCTCTCTTGGTTGTTACTGTATTATTGTTAGTGTCACATTTGAATCTTACTTGGATCTTACTGTTAGTGTCACTGTACTCCACTCCATAAGGAGATGCACATTAGCATTCAAATCCCCTACTACACTTCTAATCTTGGAAAGAAATAACTGTTATAATTTTCTGTGCCAAAATTTTCAACTGTTTTCACGTAAAGAAAAACAACTGTTACTTTTTGAAATGTGCAAACGGTAACTTTTGTTTTCTATAAATACCCAATTATTTTGAGACTGAAACTCTTTAATATACACACTCTCTCTAATCTGACTCTCATTCCTTACTCTATTGCAAACCCTATTTTCTCAATTTTCAATCTCTCTCACATGAACTTTAAATCTTTTCGATCAAAACGATTACAAACATGGCCAATAGTTCTACAAACTCGTCTTTCTTATCTGACGGGATATGTTGAACCAAGTTCTTTTAAGAAAGGAAAAGATACAAAGAAGATAGAACTGCAAAGTGATGTCGCACTCGATTTCGATACTATGAGAAACGAATCTGAAGAAGTTAAGAAGATTACTGAGCTTATTCAAGATGCAGGGTTGAAATACCTCTACGAAACCACTAGCAAAGTCCATGAAAATGAGGTCAGATATTTCATCAAGAACGCAAGAGTTACGGACGACTTTCAGACCATCACTTACACTTCGAGCATGAAGATTGGAATCACGATAACTCTAAAGGACTTCGAGGATCTCCTTTAAGTCCCAAATAAGGGATCAAGAATAATACTCCAAGTCACAGTAGATGATGAGAGGCTTGCAATGCTTACTAAAGAACACAAGGAGACAAACATCAGAACCATGAAGAAGTTGTTGTCAAAGTTTTTTTTTTTTAGTTTTTTTTATAATTGAATAACAACTAGTGACTCATGAGATCCATGGGAAGGATCAAGCATCATGATCCTTAACAAGATCATACAATCATATCATACTTCCATAAGGAAACAAGAACAATAAAAAATGAGAACCACAACAACACACCCCTAATCCCTTGAATACGCCAAAACCTGCAAACAGATTAGAAGAGGACCACCAATACACTACATTTCCTAACACCCACAAGTGACTTTAACCAAATCTTGTTGATACCCGCATTTAATGCTCACAAACTCCTTCCAACGATGAAAATCAAAAAATTGGGTGGATAGCATTAGACTCCTCTGGTAAGATAAACCAACGGTTGCCTTTGTTTTTTCTAATAGAATATTTTGGACGCAAGTCTTTTTCATACTTTACAATGAGACTAGAAGACCTTTTAATTCTAGATCTTATTGAAAACGTCGCTTCTTGTCAATCTGGAAAACCCACACTGATATCTATCCTTTTATTCGTAAACTGATCGATTCTATTCGTGGAACACAAATGGTCTCATCTTCCTCCCATTTTCAATCATCGCATCTGTCATTGTCTCTTCATCGTCATCCAAAATCTCAATATTAGATACTTTAACTTGCACCATATTTTTTCTGTAACTCAGCTCCCTCCTAGACATATCCCTATATGATACACCTCAAAATTTCCATATGACCTATTTTGTTGGGGTGAAGTGAATTCTTGGATATATCCACTTTTATGGGCTCTGCTTTACTCTCACTATTCATTACTTTCTAATGTTTACTTTTCCTCCTAGAAAACTCCCTTTGCGTGATATCTTGTTTGTTGTCTTGTTGTGTCTCATGCTTGGAAGAATTCCCAACGCAAGCCCACTATGATTGTTTGATCTTCCCAACGCCTTCTTTGGAATTGATGGAAATTTGAATTTTTCTTGGTATTTTCACTCCCTTCGACCATCGCAAATAGTCACCGGATGAAAGATCTCCGATGGAGGTCATCTTCTTCTTCCATCTGAACTTGTGACTACAATCATTTATCTTTTTGTTGATCCTTGGCAAAGCCTCGTCCTGTTTAACTCCGTTGACAGTCGGAGCTGTCGTGGTAAATCTCTAACTCCGAGAAGAGAGTGATAGCAGGCAGCTAATATGAAGATAAGTTGATGATCGGTGTAAAAATGATACCTGCCTCAAGGAAGGAGTCTGCAACTTGTTTCTTTTTATTCGCCTTCTTTGTACTTGTCCTTTGGCAATGATGATTAAGCTCATCGAACTCATCTCTAGTTCATAACGTTCAGCGACCCAAACATTCCATCTATTCCCAAACCCAACAATATTGGTCCTTTTTTTAGAAAGAACCCTGATATTCCTCCCCAATAACATTGAATTATTCATACTCAATGCATCCATTGCATCACTCTGTAATCGAAATTCCACGAAAGCATAGCAAGTCGGGATGGTCACCCTATTGATCTCCCCACACCTTACAAAATGATTTTGAACTACCTCAGGCGAACACGCATAATGGACATTTTCGACAAAAATCACAAGAATCTATCTCTCTTTTGCTATCCACGATGACCAGACCAGAGTCAATGCCTTGCTTAAACTTGGAATGCATCACCTTGAAGTCCATCACCTCTCTTGCACTTCTTCTTGGCTATCTTTCTCTCTCTATTTTTTTGTATCTGCAACTAGGGATAGTTCTATTTACTGAAAGTTTACTTATTATAATTGTTGTCAAAGTCTCACAAACTTCTTGCAGATGTTGTTAAGATGTTCATTATGTCCAGGGAGTTTGTTAAGGACAAGATTACCTCAGATCAACAAGAGATAATGTGAGCCATCCTTATGAAGAACGAAACTAATTGGGCTAAACTGTTGATGTACCAACTGGCCAAGGCAGTACAAGGTAGGCAACTCTTGTTTGGAAGAATTCAAAGCACTATTCTCAAAGCAAAATTGAAACTTTCGGACAAGAAAGAGAGGCCCTGGACTACAACAAAGTAGATTAATGTCTCGAAGATTGACAAAAAGCCCACAGAGATTGTCAAGAAAGGAAAGGCAGTACAGACAACGTTCATTACCTCTGACCAACCACTGAAGGAGGTAGTGGAGAAGGCCAAAGAGGCTAAGGCAATGTTTTCAAAGAAAGCATTGTCTGCAAAGCCAACAACTATCAAGGCTCCTGTAACAAAAACTCCTACAACTGAGCCAATGGTAGTAAAGACTGTAGAGCCCAAAACTAAGAAACTAATAAGGCAAGCTGTCCCAGTATGTCCTCCAAGGAAAACAAGGAGAAAGACGGTCCTGTAAAACCTCAGAGGAGGTAGAGGAGGCTATCTCGAGAGTACCCGAGCAATTGGGGTCTGAACCAGCATTGGAGAAAGAGGTCACACAGCCCACAAAGGGCTCTTCTACAAAAGGCCCTAATGTAGACAACTAAGGGGATATGACTGTACTAGAACACGTTGTGTCTAACAAGGGAAAACAACTCTCCATAGAGCCAGAACCTATCAAACTTGTCGCGGTAGTCACAATCTCTCCACTTCCTTCAAGTGCACCGTTAATTCTCAGAGTAATTGTGGAGAAGGGGGAGAAGTCTAAGGATAAACCCCCCAAGGACATTGAAACTACTGTTCTTCATGACTCAAATTTTGTGTTGGAGGTTCTGAAGGATGGTCAAGATGAGAACTTAATGTTTCTCATCACTCAGACATGGGCAGAGATCCGAGAAGACCCTCAAGCAACCTTCAGACAAGAAATGACAGTATTAGGACATACCAGAAAAGAGAATGAAGTTGTGGAAGCTGAGATCAGAAAACATGAAGCAAAGATAGCACAAGAAGCACAGGCTGCACAAGCCACAAAGACAGCTACAACAATAGCCTCAACATCAATCAAAATAGAGGGGCAAACCACTGTCCCTGCAGCATAGACAACAACAGCGACTATTGTAATTGTCCCTACCTCTACTGCAGGCTTAGAACTTACAAGTCTGCAAATAGAGCAACCTTCGACGGCAATAGAGATTTGGGTAACAACAATAACGTCAACAGAGGGAGGCCCTGCACCCACGACAATAACAGATAAAGCAGAAATTGAGGCGGCCCTGCAGATTGCCTTATCACTTCAAACAAGGGTAACCAGAAACATTGCTAGAACCAGACAATTACTGGGATATACTGAAAGAGAGTTCATGCTGGATCAGTTCAGGAAAGGAAAACAAACTTCCACTCAAAAGAAAAGATGCTTCAGCTTTCAAAAGGCCAAAACTCATCCCATCTGGTCCAACTATAAGATACAGGATCAATCTAGATGGCAGCAAAACAGAATTGGGCATTGTTGATCAGTTAAATAAGATTGAGCTTTAACAGCCCACTCAAATTCAAAGGAAAAAAAACTACCAAGAAGAGAAGGCGTGAAGTTGCCTATATTCTCTTCAACGACACCCTGGAGGTGAAGGACTCCGATGACAAGGTGGTGAGGCATTGTCAAGCAAAGCTGAACTTACCAAAACATGGAATTTGTCCACACCAAAGAAGTTGAAGCTAAAATTAAGAGGCTGGTTGATAAGCACGTGAGAATGGTCATCTTGGAGATCTACAATTACCTCTCAAGACCCACAGTAGGTCGACTACCATCTCCAAATGATGACAACAATGACGATGGCAATGCAAGAGCACCTGTAGACGATGCAGACGATGAAGATGCAATCATTGATGAGATTGCCAAGGAAATCGCAATTC
This sequence comes from Drosera spatulata, assembly GCA_035668315.1. Lineage (NCBI taxonomy): Eukaryota > Viridiplantae > Streptophyta > Magnoliopsida > Caryophyllales > Droseraceae > Drosera > Drosera spatulata. Next base: position 5,829 of record JAOVYX010016217.1, on the reverse strand, counting down.
AAGAGGGGGGCAGACCACAGATCAAGCCCAAGGAGCTGAGAAAGCAGGTGCAGAAGTTGAGACAACCATACCTCAGCTTCCTGCACACGAGCAATATGTTCCAATTGAAACCATGGCTGCAGACGAAGCCATTCCGAAGTCTGCAGAAGCTGAAAATAAGAAAGTTACACACATAGATGCCCAATCAACAATAGACGAGGATATTCAACATGTAGATGACAAGGTCACACAATCAAAAGCCAAAGAAGAGATCCCTGCCCCCAATGAAAATGTAGTTCCTACTCAAGCACCTACTCAAGCCTCCACTGCAATTAAGGAGGCCACGCCTGCTCGTAAGCCACCCTATGAAGCCACTTCAGGAGGTATGACAATTCAGGAGTTCAAGGAACATCTTCTTAGTGATACTCCTATCTCACAAGGTACACCACATCACTAAACGACATCCGATCAGATGGTGTCCCCTCCGAGCATCCAATTTACCCCAATGTCCACCTTTGAACTGCTTGAAACCACTGCAGACCCTCCTTTAGTGAGTTTTCCACAGGCACTTTTCTATGGATTCATCTCCAACATCCCTATGACTCCAAGAACGGCTGCAAGGAGCCTCAGAGAATCCTTTGAAGAAGTTAAGCGCCTCAGATCCTCTCCATAAACCATAATTGTGTCTGCATTATCCAAAGACAGACCTGCATCTTCATCTTCTACTTCTAATGTTACTACCATAGACAATAGGCTCCAGCAACTTGAGCAAGATATCTATGATATGTATGGATGGAGTAAGGATGCCTTTCATGATCTCATCAAAAAGCTGTAGCTCCTTACTTCAGAACTGGAGGCTGAGAGGGAGAAAAAGTACAAGCTCTTTGCAGAGCTACACGAGCTGATGGGTGGCATAGGTCAAGGTCTTCTCAAATAGATCAACAAGAGCAATGCCATCAACAAGTAGTTGTATAATTGGAGTGCCTCTAGCCTCAACAGACTAGGAGTTCGCAGACTGGAAAGGTCCATAATCTACAAGCTTCTCTCCATGCCACTCAGAATCAACTCCAACAGCACATTTCGAAAAATGACAAATGCATCACTCTCTTGGAAACAAGAGTCCAAGTTGAAATCATAGAGCCATTGCAGCCCAGGCCAACATTGCTGAACTACAAGCCTTGAAGCAAGCAGTCGAGGCCCTTAATGCAGTCATCAATGATAACAAAAAGAGGAAGAAGGATGCAACAACCAAAGATGCTGAAAAGGAGAAGCAAGCAGAGGAGAAAAAGAGGAAGCACGCCCGAGAGACATCTGCAGCTTAGGGAAGGAAATGCGACAAAGGAGAAAGACATCAAGGGAACCCCCAAGATCTCAAGGGGAGGATTCAAGTAGTTGAAGAAGGGTGAAGGAAAGAAAAGATGGGAAGAAAAGAGAGAGGTCCAAGGAATATCATCACCATCAACACAAAGAAAAAGATGATAGATCTTCATCTCCCAAGCACACACAAGAGCATGATGTAGACTACTATAAGCGTGGCCGAAGGAAAGGAGACTAGGACTACAAGGGTCACAAGGGTTATAGATAAACACATGTACTGTCCTGTATTTCATTGACATTTTGATCTGAACAATTATTGTTTCAAAAAACTATTTAATCTAGCTTTTGGTTGTAAAGATTTTGTTTGTTTTTTTTAATGGTTAGCTTGTTAATTTTAAACTTAAAATTTTGTGATCATCAATTTACGGAAAGATTGTTAGGAATATACAATCCCTACAATTATATAGAAATTAATGAATAAAACTTTAGAGCAGGACATGCTCATTTTTAGTTACTTAGGTTGAGAACTAGGATAGTAATTTACAGTCTAAGAAGCATGCAGTAGAGCACTAGACGAGTACAGTTGGAAAGGTCAATGTGGATCACCTGGATGTAGACTACTTCAGAAAGTTATAGGTGAGTAACTGAGATGAACATGGACAGTAAAAGATCACAAATCTGTCAGGATTTAAGGTCGAAGTCTCAGGATCAAGGCCAAGTCACATGTAATATCCGAGAATTTTGAGAGTTTTGAGATGAATATATAACGTTACGATTTTAAAATAAATTGTGCCAAAAGGTTATATATTTAAATCTAAGAAAATATTTGATTAACTAAATCAAATATGACGATGGAATATTTGGGATGATTAGTTGAACGCGCCAATAAACGTTACGAACGAATAACGTTACAATGTTATAACGTTATATACGTTGCGCGCAAGGACTATCGATTTAATCCCAAAAACAATGAACTATGACTCGGGAGATCATATTTTCATACACGGAATAAATCTATCGAAGCAAATAGATTTTTCGTGGATTAATATTACAAAATTTGGGTGAATAATGGATTGAACGAGACGTTTCGTGGGACGAGACGTTTCGTGGGATGAAACGTGGGATTACACACACACACACCCACCTTTCCCTTTTCTTTTCTCTCCGCTCCCGCCAACCTCCTCCACCACTCCTACCTCTCCCACTTTCTCTCCATCACTCTTCCACTCACACCAACGCTGCTACCATCTTCCCTGTCGGCCACCAACATCATCAACACCAGCCGGCAACTCCTGCAGCCGCCACCAAGATCATCATCAACAACAACATCAAGGCATCATCATCATCAAGCAACATCATCATAATCATCATTCGATCATCTCACCATCACCACGAAGCACACGACGAGGGGCAGCAGCTGGCCGAGGGAAGGACGCTGCTAGCAATCGTGAGCTCAAGAAAACCAAACGTGTTCGAGGTAACCTCACTCGTCCAATACACCTCTTTTAATCATTCGCATGATTCAAACACGTCCGTGCATGCTTTGGGATGTGTATATGCTGTGTTTGATTTGTATATAATGATTTGGATGCTTAAAAACGCGAATTACGCATTCCGTGGACAGACAGAGAGATTTCCTATAGGTTTTGGCCGGAGATTCGTCGCGCCCGCGACAATCCTGGGTCGCGGCCGTGACGGGGGGGAAATCTGGGAATTTTCTGCACAGTAGTGTCCAGCCCGCGACGAGGAAAAAAACTCGGCATTGGCCAAACAGTACCGTCGCGCCCGCGACAGCCCGGTCGTGCCAACGACGGCCTTCTGACCAAGGGAAATGCGTTTTCGTGCCGCAAACCTTAAACCTAAATGCGTATTCGAGTTATATAACACTTACGCATGGAAATAAATCGTCAAACGTGCATATACGATCACGTTTGACATGTGATGGGGTATTTGGGGTTGAAATGAACTAGAATATACCCTTATAATACATATACCCTCGGGGGAAATAAATGAAAACGATCGCTAAATGATTAATGAAAAGGGAACGACGAATGTTAAGCATAGTTACACTATTCATGTGGACTAATGAAAGGTAAACAAATAAGAAATATCGCCTTCTTGATCTGAGAAGGACGGCATTGACATCCCTTGTGGATTATTGGTCGTTTTCTTGAATTTGTTGAGAAGGTCAAACATGGTGTCCCTTCTTCGATCCATAGCGATCATCTGTATCTTTGAATAGCCTTGGTGGCTTGGGTTTGTGTCATTGCACTCCCGTATTATCATCTGAGTCAACGTCATGGGTGAAAACTAGCTAGGGAGCACACACTATTGATGTAACTGAACGATTTTTATCTTTTCCAATTTTCCCTATTTTTGCCTGGCATCTGACATTTGCTAACCTGATCTTTCAGAAGACATTTCGAATCGACATATCTACCATGTCAGCTGACATATAAAATGTGGGCAAAGTTACTTCTTATGGAATTGCAATTATCTGGGAACTGTGAGAGTTCTTTAGGAATTTCAAATTCTACAATTTCTGTGTAATTTCTAGAGAACTCTCAAGTAATTAAGTTATAAAGGGCTGGAATATGTATCGTGGAGGATCGATCATCGTCTTTGCATGCATGCAGCGGCTTCCACGCCGTTGTCGCGGGGCCACGGGTTGCTCTCTGCAGGGAGGCCCAAATTATCTCAATGCAGGCAAACGATACCTCATTGAATGCGCACAAGAGGTGCAAGGCGACGCACAGGGTAGGCAGGTGCTAAAACAGAATCTATTGGGTAACCCGGCTGACGGTTGACACTTTTACTTATCTCTGTACTCCGAGTCGATCATATCCTTGGAGTTGTCGCTGCTTTTGAGTCGAGTCATAAACCCTACTTATTTGCAAAATAAAGGAATGACTCCTAAAAGCGATACAAAGCCATATAAAGAGATGAAAAATGATGTTGTGTGATATGGCGCCCATAGTTTCCTATATATATATATATATATAAATGCTTTAGGGACTTTCGACGGTCGCCATAGCCGTTAGCGGAAGTTTCTTGTAATTGGGATTCATACACCAGAGGTTGCTGAGCTTCATTAGCTCACAGTTATGTTTTTCAATTGCAGATATGCCCCCAACAACACCTGAAGGCTATTAGAGAGAGCTTGCATGCATTAGATGATCACATGTACTTCGGATATTATGGTAGATCATATGACTATATTGTTTAGATGTAATAAACGATCTGCATAGCTTCCACTTAAATGATGTAATTAAACAGATATTTGGGACTGTAAGCTATTATTGTGGCTACTGTTTATAGTTTCTTGACTTTTATACCCTAAAACGTGCAGATGAGGAAGTTTAGGGAAGAAGCTGTACAAGGAAAAGCAAATGGTTTTGTGATTCACGAGGATGGTATCTTGAGGTTTCGAGGATGGCTTTGTGTGCCAATTGACGATGCTTTGAAGAGAAAGATCATGGAAGAGGCTCATCAAACCCCTATTCTGTTCACCCTGGAGGCAATAAGATGTATCAAGATCTACGACAACACTTCTGGTGGGCGAACATGAAAAGGGAAGTTGCGGAGTTTGTAGCAAAATGTATTACTTGTCAACGAGTTAAGATTGAGTATCAACGACGTTGAGGTTTACTACAGCCTCTGGAAATTCCCACCTGGAAATGGGATTCAATCTCGATGGATTTCATAGTCGGTCTTCCAGTAACGACAAAAGGCATGAACTCTATTTGGGTGATTGTGGACCGATTGACTAAGTCAGCACATTTTCTACCAATCAAAAACACTTGGAGTGTTGACCGTCTAACGGAAGAATATGTAAGAGAAATAGTCAGATTACATGGAGCTCCAGAATCCATTGTTTCTAACAGAGATACGAGGTTTCGGGCACATTTCTGAAAAGGCTTACAGAAAGCCTTTGGGACGAAATTGAATTTCAACACTACTTTTCACCCAGCTTCAGATGGACAAACAAAAAGAACAATCCAAACGCTAGAAGACATGCTAAGAGCATGTGCCTTGGACTTCCAAGGATCATGGGACCGACATTTGCCTTTGGTGGAATTCACTTACAACAACAGTTTTCATTCCAGTATTGGAATGGCTCCGTACGAAGCTCTTAATGGAAGGAGGTGTAGGACGCCGCTTTACTGGGATGACATCGAGGATACGATAGTCATTGGGCCAGAGTCACTACGAGAGACGACAGAGGCCATCAAACTGTAATACCCGAGAAATTTGGGAGTTTTGAGACAAATATATAACGTTACGATTTATAAAATAAATCGTACCAAAAGATTATATATTTAAAAGAAAGAAAATATTTGATTAATTAAATCAAATATGGTGATGAAATATATATATGTTGGATTAAAAATATACGTACAAAGCGTATGTAACGAACGCGTAAATAAAGATTTACGAACGATGAACGTTACATCGATAAAGTTATTACACATTTGAGACACAGGTTTGAGCCTGAAAAATTGCGATCATTGAACGAAATATTTCTATAAAATA
>JAOVYX010016216.1:0-25363 GCA_035668315.1 Drosera spatulata | reverse complement strand
GATTAGCAATTTCCTTAAAAGAACCTGCTTTCCGTGGCATGGTCGGCTATATGGCATGCCACTTTTTTCCTGCTTCCAAAGTGCCTTTGATATTTGCTACCAAGACTCTTTTGCCCCTCCATTGTGTGATGTACATACCAATTTGTCATGTGCCATGCATATTGAGAGTGATTCGTGGATTTGTTGATAGTTGGTACCATGGAGAATCACACATACACTAACTACTATGATCACGTATTGTTACTTGTATATCATTCGAGGCTTGCATAATCGGCCTCATCATTTGCTTGCTCTTAAAACAAAGCCAATATCGCAAAAAAAAAAAAAAAGAAAAAGAAAAAAAAAGGTTTCTTTTTGGATTTGTCCACAAATGTTGCATTTTTTTTAATGCTCAATTCGTCACAAAAAAAAATTACTAACATTTTAGGATGTTCTAATTAAATTACAATATCACCCTATTTGAATATCTTTTTCTTATAAAAATATCAAAACATCCCTATTATTTATTTTATATTATATCAAATCATCATATTTTTTTTTCCTTCTTTTATTTTCCTACTCCTTCCACTCATACAAATCAATGAACAAATTAATCTTTACAACATAAAACAATACACGCATAAATTATCATATCAAGTCAACTAATTACAATCAGGTAATAGTTTTTTATACAAAAGTTGCATCCTTTGCTTCTTCTTGAAACATAATCGGCCTTGTTAGTTGCTCCTTCTTTCCATAACTTTCTCTTACAAAAACTACCAAACAACCCTTTTATTGATACCAAATTTTTTTTGAAATCATATATTATCCCATTCAAATAAAAACATTATAATATTTTTAAGAGAGGTCAAATTCTTGACATCGCTAATAAAAAACAATTATATTTTCTTCATCTCATTTAAATTTAAATATTTTTTTGATGTTTCATTTAAATTAATAATATTTTCATATTTAATAATTTTTTTCACATAAAAATATTATGAACTTACTCATCATCATTTCTCTTTCTTCTTTTCCTCATTTTTTTATCTCACACATTCGGAAAGACAAAATTATCATTTCTTATTAATTCCATACACATAAATTATCGTATCCGATCAAAGCATTGCATCTTGAATAATACGGAAGGAGTATTAACAATTGAGTCAAACCTAATGATGTAAATTCCACATGTGAAATTCCATCTTTTTTTTTTTCTTTTTTTTGGACAAACCAACGTGACTATTAATCAAATCTACCATAATTATGTCATTGTGTCCTGTGTACCAATCATCAAAGTTTGTCTAAACCGGACCGGTTCACCAAACCCAACCCACCCAGTTCCAAATACAAACCCGTTTCTCTCCCACCCTCACCAGCTAGGGTTCCCATTCTCCCTCTTCGCCGCAGCGCCCCCAAACCAACCCCCAACCCCCAATTCCCAAAACCCTAACCCTAATCCCCAAATTCCAAACCCCCAAACCCATCAATGCCAATCGATCCCATCGTCCCCTCACCCGCCGCCGCCGCCGCCGCAGCATTCATCAAACCCTTAGCATCCTGCAACGCCGGGATCCGATCCAAAGCCCTAATCACCCTCCTATCATGGCTCCCTACACAATCATCAATCTCCGACGACGATATGAAGAAGCTGTGGAAATCGCTGTTCTATTGGCATTGGCATTGCGACAAGGTCCAGAATCAGGTTAATTTGGCCGATCGGCTATCGGGTCTACTGGGTTCGCTCCCGAGAGGAGTATCGGTGAGGTATTTTGAGCAGTTTTGGGTTGCGATGAGGGGGGAGTGAGCGGGGATTGATCGGTTGAGGTTGGATAAGTTTTATTTGTTGATTAGGGTTTTTGTGAGGGGTTTGTTTGGGGTGTTGAAGAGGGAAGGGTGGGACTTGGGGGTTGTTGGGGAGTATGTTGGGGTTTTGGAGGAGAGGGTGATGAAGGGTAGTGTGGAGGAGAAGGGTTTGGGATTTGGTGTGAGCTATCATGTTGCCGCGATTTGGCGTGGGGAGCTGAAGGGGTTCTTGCCGGGGCAGGGGGACGTGCTCGAGGTGTTGTTTGGACCGTTTGTTAGGGTTCTGGGGAGGGAGAGTGATAGGGTTTTGGTTGCGAAGGTGAGGAGTGATGTTTTCGAGTCTTTGTTGAGGAATGGAAGGGAATTGCTGGAGGCGAAGGTGGAAGGGAAGGAGTTGGATTCGAGGGATGAGGTAGTGTTGCTTGGGACTGTCGGGGTGGTGATGAGGTATTCTAAGGTGTTTTATGAGATGGGTTCGAGGGCGGATTGTGTTCGGGGTAATAGGAAAGTGGTGTTTGATTTGCATCAGGGGTTTCTGAAGTTGGAGAAGGATGTGGAATCTTCTGGGGTTGCGATCTTGATTCCGAAGCGTGGGGATGGTGATGATGACGAAGAAGAAGTGCCCCAGTTGATCCCGTTGAATGGCAAGGTTCAACGTTTGGGAGATGTAGTGAGAAAGGCGGGGAAGCAGAGCAAGAAAGATAAGAAAGCATCTAAAATTAAGAAGTCAAAGAAGAAGTTGAAAGGCGTTGCTGATCTTATAGAAGCCTGTACCAATGATGATTATAATGACGGAATGATTGTGTCAAATGATGAAAACATGGATTCTGAACCGTGGATGCCATCTCGTTCAATGAGGTGGTGATTTCAAATCTTCAACAGCAATTTGAGAAGATAGCAAAGGAGGCTGGACTGGATGAGGATGGTACAACCTCACTTGTACCTCCAACAACTCAAGCGAATGGCAAGTTGTCAAAGAAGAGGAAGAGGGCTAAGAGTGTCGCCAAGGGAAAGCTTTCCAGCTGTCTACCGAATGCTGAAGGAGATGGCAGTGATGGCGCCTCTACGTATGAAGAGAAGACTGCCAAGAAGGTAAAGTTCTCCATGAAGAATAATCTGGTCTGGAAACCACATACTCCTTTGCCGCCTCAAGATTTGAGGATACCGCCATCTGTTACTCCTCGCGGCAGTGCCCTTAAGAAGGGAGTACCCCCAGGGCCTGTAAGAGAGACTTCTCCGGAGAAAAAGAAAACGAAGAAGAAGTCGAAGAATGTAACATCACGATATTTTTATAACTTATAAGCATGTGACGTCACTGTCGTTACAGACAGAAATCAATACCAAGACAAATTCTCAACAGGGTTTATATAGGAGGATATAAGAGAAAACAATTATTAATACAGCTCATCACACATAACTTTTATGTTTCCTATAATACTTATTATACAATCTTCGATATCACACTCAAGTCATGATAGAACGTAACAAGCAATTATTATAATCATCCATAGTCGGATCTTAAAGCTCAGATACTGCTATACATTCTAAATGGCACATATAATACAAGAGAATCCTTATTCCAGCGCAACTACTTGGATGTCTCGTTCTCCTCATCTGAACCTAGACAAGAAACAAATCAAAAAAACAGAAAAACCCATGAGTAAAAGATTCGCTCAGTAGACCCCGGTACTGTCCTAAGTTGAAGGTCACGTGTTATAACCCTGACATCAGTTATAATATGTCACACTTGACAATATATTAAAACCTCCCTTTTTATTATCATTATTATTTGACTTCGATCATTCCATCATTCTTTTATTTATGATCCCATCATGTTCTATTCCATCATGCTATCTAATTAGTATTATTTGCTATCATTGCAGCATGTGCTATAGTGATATTAACTTTCATTATTAGACCCTACCACCGAAAGAAAGAGAAGGTTTTTTTCTTCCTTTTTCTAAAATGCGACCCAAGAGTCAACGAAGGGGCATTCGTCCCTTACCAATACGACAAGAGAATCATAGATGGGGAATCCGTCCCTTTCCAATGCGATCAGAACCATCGAAGGATATCCGTCCCCTCTCAATGCGATCAGAGAACCATCGAAGGGGCATCTGTCCCTTACCAATGCGACTAGAGAACCATCGAAGGAGAATTCGCCCCTTACCAATGCGACCAGAACCATCGAAAGATATCCGTCCCCTCTCAATGCGATCAGAGAATCATCGAAGGGGCATCCGTCCCTTACCAATGCGACCAGAGAATCATCGAAGGGTCAACCACCCTTCATCAATGCGACCACGGAATCATTAAACGGTCATCTACCCTTTATCAATGCGATCATAATCGGAAAGAAAGGAAACTAATCTTCTTCCTTCCTCAACAATATCCCGTTAATTCGTATTCTTGTAATTCATTTATGATTTCATTATAATATGTACACATTTAATTCTAATTACGCTCGTATTTCGTTTATTTTAACGATATTGGGTTACGATATATTTTCTCATCCCGAGAGGTTATTTAATATTATTAACACGTAATCTAGCATATTTACTCTCCCGGACCTGAGTGTAGGATATAACATTGCATAAATACTTAAATTGGATTGTTTCAGACAGTCGTGACCGCGACAGGCTTAGTCATGACCGTGACAGTCGAGTTGTGGCCGCAACCAAGCATGGTCGCACCATCGTGCCCGCGACAGGTTGGTACCTGCATTCCAAAATTTGCCGTTACTTCCCCACACGCGCCATAATCACCTCGTCACCCTTCCGACGATATACTACTCGTCAACACTATCCATCATATCATACAACACACATCCATATAGATCTCACATGGATATTCGGAGAGTGTTGGGTTACCTCACGTAATGAGTCGAGCGGGGTGTGATCGGTGGTGGAGACGTACGGCAACGGCGGCGTGTGATGAAGGCGAGACTGGTGGCGGCTGTTGCTGAGTGCGGCAGCGGTGACGGGCGGCGACGGTGGCGGCTAGCGACGGGTTCGGCTGGGAAAGAGAAGGGAGAAAGAAAAGAGAATGAGAGAAGGTGGGGGAAGTGGGGGAAGAAGAGGGAAAGAGATAAGGGGAGGGTGTGGTGTCCGCGTGATGCCTCGTGGTTGGTCGAAATTGGATAATTGCGGATTGCGTTATCTTTAGAATTTATGTTTGGTATAAATATTTTCGTTAATCATCGAAATAAATATATCAAAATTTTCAGAATTTCTTTACGATTTCATATTTATAATTAACATGACATTTTGAAAAACTAAATTTTCTCGATTTATTACAAAGAAAGCCAGAAAATTGGCGAAGAGTTTGACTGCTGTCAAAGCTTTGAAGAAGATTTACGCCGCTTCTGTTTAGGTTGCTTCTTGATGAGCGGCTCATTGCGTTGTGTTAAAACAATTTAAGATTGTATTCATGGCGGGCTTTAATGTTGTAGTCATGCCGGCTTTCTGAATTCTGGGTTATCGACAAAATCAAGCAAATTTGGTCGTGTTAGTGGTATTGCCTGCTATGCTGGCTGAGTTTCTTATACAGACATTGTTCTATGGGTAACTTGTTTTTTTTTTTGTTTTTTGTTTTCACGAATGTGAAGACGACTTGTTTCACCTCATACTATGATCTACGCTGCGATTTTTATTTTTTTGAATCATCCTAAAATAAATACTTACAAGGTTTTCCTATTAAAGAAGTTTTCAATATAAAAAAAATCAAATCATTATAGTATATTCTATTAATTTCTCTCTTATTTGTTATATTAAACCCATTATCAATTAAAAAAAACTTTTTTTTACATCGAATTCAATAAAAATTCTATACATATGTCCGATAATTTTATTCAACTAGAATACTGATCCGTGTAAACATAATAGAATTAAAATAATGTTCATATTAAAAAAAACTTAAGATATATAGGTTATTATATATTGAACTCAATAGTTTGCTTCTTTATTTTAATTTTTTTATGCATTGATTAAGTATTACGATATACATGCGTTGTTTATATTAGCCTTCTATCTCGATTATTAAATAAAATTAAAAATAAAGATAGAAAAATCCAATATAAAACTCGATTTATAAAAAAAAAAAAAAAAACTCACCGGTGTGTTTTAATTAATACTCCCTTCATCCCATTCAAATTGCAACATTTTTTTTTTGGACCGTTACATTCAAATTGAATCCTTTCCTGATTTATCAATTTTTTTCATACAAAAACACAAAACTATCCATATTTTATATCACTTCAACCCACTCATTATCATTTCTCTTTCTTCTTTTCCTCACTCGTTTATATCACATATTAATAAGGATAAAATTATCATTCTTTATTAATTTAATACACACATAAATTATCGTATCGGATCAAGTCGTTGTAATTTGAATGGGACGGAGAGAGTATATGATAACAATAATATAATTATCGTGTTGTAAAATAAAGATCGTATAATATCCTGATGAGTAATATTATTTATAATTACTTCATGATGATTTCATATTGGAGTATAAAACTTTAAGATTTTTTTTAATATTTTTTATGCAATATTTCGTATATATAATGATTATATTTTATAAATTTGATCCAAATATTTTATGTTAGATTTAAGATATTAATATATATATTTAATTGGCATGATGATGGATGAGAATATACTGTAGATGATGAGAGACAGAATCGGGATATTTTTTATATTAATTGGTTAAGATATATGTTACATTAGAGTTTATTTAATCGAGTTTTTAATTAATTTTTTAATGATAATAATATCCTGTCATATCTTCATACTGTCATATCATCATGTCGTTTGTCATCTTAAAAGATTGGATAATACGATATATATTAGATTAGATTGAATTAGATTTTATGAATATTTATCTAATATTAAACTATTAGAAAATTAATTTTGCAAAAGATTTTTTTAATTTTCCTTTTTCTATTTTATAATTATTTATTTAACATTAAAATATCGAAATATTATTTTGTAAAAGATTTTTTCAATTTTTGATTTTTTTTATAGATATTTATTTAACTTAATATGATGACGTACCGTGAGACATCATGACATTCCGTGAGAAAGTTTTTGATAATAGTATATATATTAGATTTGGGACCGAAGAGTATCACGCTTTGGATCTGAATTTTCTATTGATGAATTTGGTCAAACACCAGCTTATGCTTTGTTCGTATGCTTACTAGATGCATGTTTTCTTCCTTGTAAATTTGCTAACCCGAATCCTGACTCCACCATGTTGATACTTTTTTGCGGATTTGAATATGGCCACGCCCTCAATAAGCAACGACATGAAAATTTTCAAACAATGCATCGAGCCAGATTCTTTTATGAGAAAGTAGGAAGAAATCCATCATGTTCATGTACAATTTAGTCACAAAGGTGCATTCTCATACCAATGCAAAGAACTTGTCACCGAGGAATACATATTTGCACAAGAACTTCTCTGCACCAAACTACAAAACCGTCTGCAAGTCCGCCAATCTTTTCTCGAGAGAGTTTTGGCATCCAAGGTGATGCTTTTGTCAATAGATCATCTCGAGCTGCAATAATCTCGTTCAACCAAAGCAATGGAATCGCCTGTCCCAACCTGGAATGAAAGCATTCTCATTCAGTAGAGGGAATGATAAAGTGCTTCAATCTGTTCGCGCTTAATATTTTTTATTTTAACCAAAAGTTGATGCAAATATAACCAATATATTGAACTGACCTTTGAAGTTACAACTGTTAGCTTCCTGAAGTCACGGCAACATGAAAATCACATCTCATCTGTGTGCGCACCTCCATAGTTGTAGTGGAATTTGTTGGCCCTTGCTCGATGATCCGTTGAGTCTCTGGCGATTTGAAATGGGGTTTACCCCGGATGAGATTGGCATACTCGGGATGATCAACAAAAGGGTTTCTATTGTGCTGATAGAGCCTACAAATTCTCTCATTTCTCAGTTTCTCTTCTCTGGATGGTGGATCTACTTCGTTCCACTTCAATAATGTAGAGAGCAGACCCATCTGTCTCTTTGCTGCATAGAACCGGAAAACATGAGAAATATTACTTCTAATAGAATGTTGCTCATACTCCTTGCAGGCTTGCAGCTAAACTGCCAGAGCAATAACTCACTCCGATAAGATACATAGCATTTCATCAGCATGAAAACACTTGCCCAAGTCGACAGGGGGGCCTACTTTATCAAAAAATACAGAAGGGAATAATTAGAATGGATTAGAAACCACAATTTTGGCTGATGAAGATACAAGAAGAAATACAATCTGTTCAGAGGGAAAAAAACAGAGAGTGACTGAGGAACACTTGACTTGAGGTTGTTAAAGAAGACATAGCAACTCAGTACCAGACATTATGCAAATCATACCGAGTCAATAAAGTACACTCATATGATCAACTCTGCTTATGGGACTTGAGGATTATATAATGAACTCAGTATAGACTTGATTTTCCCTTCTGACATTATAGACTTGATTTATTGTTGTTTATATTCTCAACTTCAAGTGTAGTTTTAGTTCTTTACCCATGCTTGGAGAATCAGAAAGGCTGAGAGCAGGACTCTCATTTGATTCAGCGTATCCGTATCGAACAGCCATGTACATCACTGCCCTTGCAACGTCGCCTCTTACCTGCAGCCAAATTCACTGGCAATCACACAACTCGGTAAATGGATACTTAGTCAACTTTCTAGGGCATTTTAATCCTTATGAAACAAGAGAGCCTTCACTTGTCTGTTCCAATATAAGTAATTATTCGAGCAAATCAGGTCATTGCCAGCAGATAGAACTAAAACGCAATGATCACACCTGTGTTGGAGGTGCCCATCTTCTTTTATCGGTCTCAGAGTCAGGCGCTGCTTCTTTATTTGCAGGCTTCAGGCAAAAACTTGAGGGATCAAGATGACATTCACCAAAATATTTGTTTCCTCTGGATGAATTCACTGTAGAAAATAAAAACCATTCTCAAATAACCACCTCTCAAGAGATCAGGAAATGTCATTCTCGTCTACTGAGGAGAAAACATGGTTTACCATTGACATCGGCCGGGCGTATATTATGGAGATCAGTAAGAGATGGACCATGGGTGAGTCCATATGATCGAGGCCAAAGATGCTCCCCTGAGAAACAGGAAGAATACAATTAAGGTTCAGAAACCAAAAAACCAGCAACTTAGAAGGTGAGTTGAGGAACATACTGTTCCAGCCCTCGGGTTTCCCGGCCAGTTTCTTTGGAACAATTCTGAGGGAGTATACCTCAACTCTGTACAAAGAGAAAAAACCTAGGTTGGAGCAAATAACTGAAGAAATTTCAAGTTACATATTGAGGTGCCGAAGTTTGCACATACATCGCAGGAGAGGCTTCTGGGTGATCCACTTCAGCAGCATCGAGAATCTTAAGGGCATTCCACACCTAGTTTTGACACTGATAAGAGAAGTTCAGCTTTTGCAAATGGGTCTACCTTACCTTGAACACAATTGATGATAAAAAGCTCAGAGACGAACATCAGGGAATAGGGAAAACCTCTTTGTATGACAAGGAACGATGCCCTCTAACAATGGAGTTCAACTGCTTCCTCAGAGCTTCCCCTGTGAGATGCTCTGCCCTGGCATAGTAGTCCTGAACATCTTCACAAGGATATGAGATCGAAAGAGGGGGATTCTCAATAGCCTTTGCTCCTAAACAAAGTGAGTACAAGTACATAAAGATGACCCATACAGCCCATGTCCATGCACGATAACAGGCATCTAGATGGTTGCTGTCCAAGAAAGCTCTACACTAAGAAGAAACAAAGTATGTCAAACAGGCCATGATCAGAAAGACGTAATCTAATCACCAATTACACATGACTAGTAAAGAACACGTCATAATTGTCTAAGCTCGCGCATATACTTGGCATATGAACATGAATCAGCTTCGTATTTCCACTCAAAAACCTAAGCTAATGTGAATTAACTCAAATACGTTATCATAACTTTCTGTTTTGCACCATGTTGCGACAAAGCAACTCAAGCATGTCATGACACTTGCATGAAAGGCATGCTTCATCACACGTATAATTGGATTAGATAGACAAGAAAAAACCTCCCCGCGGGGAACAAGGAGAGCAAATAACCCGAAGATGCTTCTAGTAGCATTCGCATCAACAGTAACTAGTGGACAACATATACTACTGCGATCGATATAATTAGGGTTTCTATGTATGAATTCCCCGTACATCACATATAAAAAATCAGCAAATCAGCACGATCTCTACGAGAATCAGGCAGCTCAAGATACCTGGTTGAACTGCGATCGAAGCTTGCGAATCGAACGATTCCAACACGGAATCGGTCGATTTGAGGTGGCGATGGTGAGGCGATTAGTGGACAGAGTTGGTGGAGGATCGGGTTGGAGGTGTTCCCCATCTCCAAACCCTGGAATTCGGAGGCGGAGATGGCGGCGGCGGCGGATAACCGGCGATTTGGAGTGTTGAGCGTCTCCGGCAACGGCGAGGGGAGGCACGGCGGCGCATATTTTTCCAGAGACCATCATTGTCATGCGAATCAAACGTAGCTATTGAGCTGTCAAATAAGTTCCACAAACCCAAAACAATAGGACCACTCACAGCCATTGTCTCGACTAATTGGGAGGCCCGAGATTAATAATTAAAAATAATATAATTATTAAAATAAATAAATATTTTATTTTATTTTTTTAGTTTTAATTATATATAATAATTTGATCGGATATAAGATTTTATATAAGAATTGGATTTGATTAATATATTGTATTTTTTTTATGATGATGGTAGTTGATGTGAAATTATATGAGAGAAGTTAATAGGATGTGATAGGATAATGTATTTAATTTAATATAAATTTAATTCTAAATATGAAAATAAAACAAGTGTTGTATATATTTTGGGACGATAAAAAAAAATCGTTATATTTTATGCAGAACGTAGGGAGTATTCCGTCCCGAATATGAGCAACGATTTGAAAAACATACTTATTAAGACGAAGTTTCACTCGCTTCGCAGGACGATTAAACGTTATTATTTGAAAAATTATCGTAAAAACTAATGATAATTTAAATTATGTACTTCAACCTAACGTTAATGACATAATTTTCTTGTTTTATTAAGACGAAAAATGAAATTTTTCAAAATACATGTTGAATAATGCAATGATTCTCAATATTGATCATAAAATGGGACGGAGGGGTATTTATTATTACATCCATCCCAATTTAATTATAACAGTTTGATACGACATGCGATTTTATATGTGTGTTGAATTTCTATGAAATTTGATAATAATTTTTTTAAAAAAAGATAATGGGGTATAAGTAGAGTTTAGTAGAGAGAATGACAGAGGAGAAGAAAAAAGATGTTAGAATAATTTGATTATATTAATATAAATTCATTATCACATAAAGAAAAAAAAAATGTGTTGTTTATATTGGGACTAACAAAAAAAATTATAATTAAACTGGGAAGAATGATGTATGTTTTCTGTTTGATTCTCTCACTATAAATGCAATATTTTCTAATTTGTAAGCAAAAAATATCAAATTATTATTTATTTGTTACAGTATCCCACTATCTCCTTCTTATTTTTTATTTCTATAAACCTCACCATTATACAAGTATGAAAAAAAATCCAACTCCATATATCTAAGTTATTATTGCAAACATGTGTAGTAAAAATTTTTGAAGTCATTTTAATGAACGATATATATAATTAGAATCTCAAAATATTTAAGACGAAATCGTAAAAACCGTTAAAAAATCATAAAAATAAAACCATTGAAAAAATGAACCAATTAATAAACGGTTTCGGTTTTGATTTTTAAACTGATCAATTAATCATTTCGGTTTTGATTTTGGACTGTAAAAATCGAACCGATAAAAACCCGAAACGTTTAAATCGAACCGTCCCAATTAACACCCTTAGAGCTAGAAGGCCAATCTAAACTGGTCCAACGCAGTTATCATTAAAATTTACTCCCTCCGTTTCATAGATTTTGTATCGTTTTGTTATTTTGAATATCCGAAATATTTTGCTAACATTTTTCATATTCACAAAATATTTCGTGGTCAAGAATTAAAATAAATAAAGAAAAAAAATATTATATGATTAAAAATTAAAATTAAAAAAATGATATATAAAATAAATTTTTTTATAAATATATAGGATGAAGAAAATATATATCAACTCTGCCATTGTCGCATGTTTTTTGCTCCTTTGCTCTGCTCTCTCAAAGCTCAGGCATTGCAGGACAGGAGCCTTCGGCTTTCTATTTTTTGCTTTCCTTTTCTCGTAATTTTCACACTCCTTTCCCTCTCTATTTTTTCTAAATTTCAGTTGAAAATGTGGATTTATTTTGGCAATTAATGGAAAGGCCAATTGGATGACCCTACCTTTGTTTTGGGCCGGTGGTGGACTCTTCGGTCATTTTCCTCGGTCCTAAAACCCTTCTCTTATTTGCTTGAGTATTTTGATTTGTGATAGATAAGATTTGGATATATCAATTATAATATTATCAAGGTATTGATAAATATGGACCTGTTTTCAGAGTTTAAAATAGACCCATATAAATATGAAATCTGTGTAAAAATAAAAATAAAAAAGAATCATTTTCCTTCTGTAGAAAAATATACTATACCTCTAGAATTTATTCACAGTGATATTTTTGTTTTCTCTCCCCTTTCATTTGTAATGCCATGGAATACTTTTCTAGGCAGCTGCTTCTTGCTGGCAAGTCATCCTTATTTAGTTATCATCCTAAGTGTTCTAGGGTGAAACTAATGAGTTTTTCATTTGCGGATGACCTTATGATCTTATCAAAAGCTAGTCTTGATTCTTTATCTATTATTAAGGAGGTTCTGAATGGCTCTGCTGTTTCATCTGGTCGCTACGCAAATGCAGATTAATCCCAACTTTTCATAGGTGGGATTTCTTCTGAAATAGATGGGCAGTTGTTGTTGCTTAAGGGTTCATCCCTATCCATTATCTTGGTGTGCCTTTATCCTCTAAGAAACTCCAGATTAGTCAATATCTTCCCCTTATTGATAAGATAACTGGAAGGATCACAAGCTGGACTTTTCGCTTCTTGTCTTATGCTGGAAGAGCTTTACTGGTTAAATCTGTTCTCATGTCTATTCAAGTATACTGGTCATAATTATTCCTCATTCCTATAGCTGTGAGGAAATTGAAACCTTATTGCGTGCTTTCTTGTGGTCTGGAGTTGCTCTGAACCGAAGGAAAGCCTTAGTAGCTAAAGCATTACCTCACTGTGGACTTTGTCTGGACGATTCCTTCAAGTGCAAGTCCAACGGTCTATCAAAAGTTGAAAAATACATGCAACAAGATCGTGTTATCATATAGTTTTGAGATTGGTTGCTTTGTTTACTTGATTTTGTTTAGAAGATCTTAAAATGCAAAGGTGCGTCCTATTGTGGGTAAATAAACGAACTCCTGTCCGAATGACATGATGCACGAGCGAGTACGAACAGATTGTACTCTCCTATAACAATACCACACATGCTGTACGACCTTTGTTATTCAATGCATAATAATACACCTCCAAGTAGGTCTGCATAAGACAGCCGTGAACATGATCCTTTGATATGTCGGTTTCAATATGCAATGAACTAAATCATACCGGCCACATACCTCCCGCATAAGTTTACAAACAAAACCCTGGTCCGAGAGTGGAGTGGAGAATTTTCCGTAATGAGCCCGACGGAACAATGCCGGGTCGTAAACTTAACACCAAACATCTCACAATTTCCATTTCATGTAGTTAATATATGATTGTATCAAACCTTGAAAGTTGAGTGTGTCTCCAGACAAAGAGAGAGCATATCTCGAACAAAATAACATTATCAAAAAATATAACAAAATAATGACGTTGCTCTCCACCGTGTTATCCATATAATCCAACCCCTCTTAAAGTAACAAAACCTTTTTGGTATGAATCATCCCTTGTTATTGTTGTTGTTGTCGAATCAAAATAACCTTCATATTAGACGACCCTTCCTCCTCAGATTCCTCCTCGTCCTCCCTCAACCGTACAGCTGGCCTAGATTGCGAGATCCAGGCCATCCATCTGGCCACAGCCCCGTCCCTCCTCTCCCTCTCCTGCCTCTGCCTCTCCTCACCTCTCCCGTCACTCAAAACCACCCTGTTCACCCCTGTGATTTCCGACACGCTTCTCCCATTATTTACAACTCTGCCATCGCCGCCACTCTCCAGTTGCCGCTGAGCCCCGGCGGCGATTTTCAACGCCGACGCCGCCGACGAGAGGCGGCCCTCGTTCATCACGGAATCTCGTTTCAGGTAGAGCAGATCCGCGGCGTGCGCGTCGCTCCACCTGTTCTCCGACGCGATCACGATCCGGTGATCCAGTCGCCGGATGGCCGCTTCCCTATCCGCCGCCGTCATCAGCATCCCGTCCTTCCGATGCCGATCGAAGCATCCCACTGAGACCGCCACAGTTTCGCTTTTCCGACGTGGTCCGTCGCAGGATCGCCTCATCGCCGGCGGATGCGAAGTGGATGACGAGACGCCGGCGTACGAGTGGCGGCCGGAGGTTCTCCGTATCGGCTCGGCGAAGGATTTGAGTGCGGAGATGGAAACCTTAGGGTTTTCGAACTCCGGTGGTTCGATGTTGATCGGATTGTGGTGGTTGGAGTCGACGAGGAGGACGTCCTCGGGGTCGACGCGGCGCCGGCAGAGCGGACACGTCGAGTGAGCGTCGAGCCACGTGTCGACGCACTCGACGTGGAACGCGTGCTTGCACTTCGGCAACAGCCTCAACACCTCCACCGGATCAAATCGGTTCAGACACACCGCGCACTCCAAGCCGTCTTTTTCTCCTGACAACGAACCGAATCGGAACACCGGCAACGACTCAACCACCGCCCTGTCGATCCCCGAATTCCTCGCCGCGGACACCGAAGCTGCGCCTGTATTCAAGCTTGCTGCTCGTGCGAGATCCGCGGCCTCACCGAAGTAGCCGACGACGCCGTCGCGACGTTTGCAGTGCTTGGCGAAGAGCAGCAAGAGGAAAGTGATGGAGAACATCGTTGTCAACACAGCGACTATCACCGCGATGCTCGGCTTGAACACCGCCGCCACCGGCGCCGGAAAAGGCGACACAGGCGCCACCGCGACCTTCGCAGCATCCGGCGGCGGTTTGACGATGAATATGGGGCGAGATGTTGCCAAATCGAAGATTAACCACATCGAGAATATGAAGTAGCAGTTTATCATATTCATCAGAGGAGGAGTTGATGATGAAGAAGAAGCATGAGTGAGTGAGGAGAGGGATCAGGGAAATCTGAGGCCATTGATTTTGGTTAATTAAATGAGGGAGAGCAAAGAAATGATGATGATGATGGTAATAAATGTGGGACGTTGGATAATATTATGAGCAAAAAAATTGAAGGAAAAGTTAAAGAAAGAGGAGGACAAGGACCATGAGTGCCCGATGAGAGGGATGCAAATGGGGAAACTATTGAGGCAATGAGGATAATAATCAATAAAAATTCCCATTAATGATTTTGTATGTCTTTTTAATTATTTAGGTGGAGAAAACAACGTAGGAAAAGACCATAGGGAGGGAATGTGGGGGCGGACGATGGCGACGGAGCTGAAGAAGACAACAACCTGCATCACTTACAGCAGCTTCATGTATGTGAGGACTCTATCAGGCCATGCGACCTGTCGTCGTTGAAGCGATAGAACACGATGGAATGTGATTAGTTCCAGTTAGCCACCGTTACACAAATTTACAACACAAAGCATGGGAGGAGTCTTCCGGCATCGCCAAAGTGATGTAACGTGATTAAAGTTACATGACTGCGGCCGTTACACAAAATTGCGACGGAAAGTATGGTGCCGGGAAATGGAATGATGAGTGAACAGAATTTGTCGTTTTGTATGTTTGTTTTTCTGGGGTCTGTTGAGTTTCATTTCAGTAACAGAATTTGAATAATTGGGAGGTGTGGGGGAAAGTGTGTCACATTCACTGACATGTTTCATGTCATTGGATTCTGCTGCTGCATCATGCGTCGCTATTTTTCTTTTTGCCATTGGGGTGGTGAAATTGTGCATGCGTCCTTTGCTGCTATCGCCATTTGGGATTGGATCAATTGAGAATTCTGTGGATTAGTTTTTGTGAGACTTAGATAGACATGTCATGTGATTGGCTGGATTGAACAGAGTAGGTGAATTTTGATTTATATTATGACATGTACTAATCTTATATCCCTGGATCGGAATAGTTCAGTATTGTAACTTCCTTAAAACCATCCGTATAATAGAATTAACAGTCGAAAGACTCGAAACACATGGCTTTCATAGGTGAATGAATCACTGGATGCACACTTTTGATTCAGAGGCAACCCTCTCGATTTTCCGGATGGTTCCTTTAGCCTATTTTGAACACCCATGTCCTTACAATCTACAGTGTTAAGGGAACTGTATCTCTTAAGTGTATGTGCTTAAGCAGGATTGGTGGACAAAAAGGAAGATGAGAATTTGAAGTTCTGACAGTGGATACGGTACGAAAAATAATGTACAGGATGAAATGAAGTCATAAAATGTTAAGCTACTTGAAAGATAGGGTACCTCTTGTTTTCATTCATCCAACTGTTTAAAGACAACTCTTTCTCAGATGAGATTCATGAGAATTGAATGACTTCAATCAGATAAGCACGGAAATAATGTGGATGTTATACAGGGGAAGAGTAAAGCCAAAACCCATCAGTAGTACAGTACTCTCTATTATTGAATTGATTAACACAGGCAAATTCTTAAATATACGGTTATGCTTTAAATGGAATACAACTGGTTGATACAGTGATAGTAAATGCATTCTACTACTATAATACGGTAACTGTAAATATAACGCATATTCAAACCAGAACATAATTCAATCCAGGTACACATATGGATCAAAAGCAAATTCATCTCAGCTCAGTTGCTGAGTTCAAGGAACCTTAGAGCCATGGGATGCTTGGCATCTTTCAGATTATCAGGCTTCAATACCTCCACGACGGAACCATCCACTAAGAGGAGCACCACGTCCGCGATCCTCTGAATCTGCTTGATGCTGTGGGAGACCATGATCACGGTCATCCCACGGCTTTTCTTGAGCTTCAAAACAGCGTCTTCTATGTTCTGTGTTGATATCGGATCTAATGCACTTGTTGGTTCATCCAACAGCAGAACCTGCGCATGAAACAGACAAGATTGATTACCCTGCGATATCCAATGCTTCGGCTATAATGAACATGTCTTAGAATGCAGATCGATGTTTGATACACCATGCGTAACAGGGGCTAAAGAATCAGCTGGCTATGTTATCCAGTTACCTCAGGTTGGTTTGCGAGTGTCCTTGCAAGTGCGACTCTTTGAGCCTGACCAACAGACATTTCATTATGGCCTTTGGAGTAGAAGGATGGATCGAGATCAGCTAAGGTCAGCAACTTGTACACTTCCTCGTCGCTCAGCTTCGTCCCTTTTAACTGCGGTCCATATCGTACATTATCCGCTACAGTACCTGCACAAAATGTATAGCACACATTTAGAGAGAAGCATATAGGTTTAGATTGCATTGTCCAATCCTCACTCTATGAGTATGTATCTTGCCATCACATCACACTTGCTCCTCATTAGCACAAAGAAATTCCCTAAGATGTTATCACACAAACAGACACAGAACAACACTGCCTCCATTGATCATTGCTGATCATATCCCCAGTTCCATCGATTAAGACGAGAGCTCGCCAATTGTCTCCTAACCCTAAAGCCTAATGTACACTGACACATTGAGCGATTGCGGGTGGATGAATGTGAACTCTTACCACAAGCCAATAAAGTTTAGTTGTTCTTTGTTCTACAGATCCCGTTTTTGATTCCACGAAATTCCACAATGCAAACATCACAGTCAAGCACATAAATGGATCCTATCTATATGTCCATAGATAAATTGCAGCACCAAAACTCTCCCTCGGTTTAGATCAAACCCCAAGACAGAGAATCCTTTATGTAACATTACACAGTTCTATACGCCACAGAACACTAATCTATATCAGCCATCAAGACACATTTCCATATCATCATGATGATCAATCGAGCCACATTATGACATTATCATATAGATCAACAACCAAATGCACGAGAGATCGAATCACCTTCGAAGAGAGCCGGGAGCTGAAACAGCATCCCGACCTTGCGCCTAAGTCCAAGAGGATCAAGATCACAAACATCTTCCCCATCCAAGAACACAGTTCCCGCCGAGGGCTCCCACATCCGATTCAACGCCCTCAAGAATGTCGACTTCCCGCTCCCGCTCGGCCCTATAACTCCCACGATCATCCCTTTCGGTATGTCAACCGTCACACCATTCAGTATCCTCTGCCCTGAATCTGATTCCTTCGTCAAACCCTTCACCCGAAACTTGATACTCGAATCAAATCCATTCCCATTGGCAGTCGAATCATCCACGTCCTCGATGTTGAGTAGTAGGTGCTCTCTTGCTTCATCTGCAAGAAATTGAATCAAAACCCATCAGTACTAACAACAACGACAACCCAGTAATCCCTCCCGTATCCTGAAAATGCCAGTAGTAAAAGTTGATCAATGTCACAAGATTGGAGATGCAATGGGAGAATAGGGTCGACCTTGAAAGGGTTGAGCCATGGCTTGTGGGATTGTAGTTGTGGAGTTGAAAGGGGAGACATAGGAGGGAGTTTTAATAGGATTTTGGAGAGGAGAAAGAGCCTGCACCAGTTGATGAGATTTGGGAACAATATGATCTGGGATTGCTTGTACGAGCAGTTCGTTTTCATCCTTGTGTTTTTCTCCTTTTGTTTTATTGGGTTTTATAGGGGTGGACCTGATGTGGAATTGAAAGGTTGTTCTTCGTACTTCAAATACTCCCGTGATTTTAATCAACTTATAATATTTTTTTAAACATTATATATAAATTATAATATTTTTATATTTATTATTTTTTTATATAAAATTTTTTTATATTATATCAATTCATTCGTCATCATTTCTTTTTCTTTTTCTCATTTTTTATCTCATACATTTACAAGAATAAAATTATTATTCCTTATTAATTCAACACACACACAAATTATTATGATAGATCAAACTGTTGCAATTTAAATGGGACGAAGAAAGTATCACATATAGTATGCTACATAATCAATCAATACATGTGATGTCTAAGATTCTAAATCCAACCATTGACATAAATAATACTCTTTTCGCCCTGCAAAAATTATAGGAATAACATTTTAATCCGGATCATTATGTGTGCGTTTAATTTATATTGAATAATATTATTAAAAATATGATTTATTACAGCAGCTATGAGAGAAGATAATGAATATAGTGTGACTGATTTGATGTTATTCTTATCAAATTAAAAAATATTATAATTTTTATGGGATATCTACTCAACAATATCAAGGTAATGAAGATCAAATGGAGTATGATTCTTCTCATGTGAATCCTCCATCTTCTCCATTTGTGGAGTATGATCCGTATAATGTTTTTTATTTTTCGGATGAGGAATGTGGACATTGTGATCACTATGATGTCATGGTGAATATCATGGCCAACATGTCTACCAACATTTCGAAATTTCGATAAAAAGTGCACAACCTCCAACAATCTTATGGGATATTTGAGAATTGTCACTATGAGATGGCCTATTACATGAGGCAATTGGCGTTCGCAAACAATATTCCTCCTCCACCACCTCGAGGTATAAGTGTTCCTCCTCCTCCGGTTCATATTCCTCCCCCACCGTCACTGCATTCAAGTCCGAAAACTATGTCGTGGGATACCATGAATGAGGACCATTGATGGTTATATCTGTTTATGTTTATCAATTTATTCCCTCTACTTCGAAGACTTGTATCTAAGTTTGCTTGGATATTTCAGATATTGTATTGTTGTTTGGATATTTGGATATTTCAGATGTTATTTGGATATCTGGATACTTGGGATATTGTTTGACGTATTTGATTCGATGTTTAAGCCTTTTTCATGATTTTGGTGTAAAGGGTTGTGTCAAGTATCAATATATACGACAAAACGCAGGTTGAAGGTTTTGGTACTTTATGAAGCACGCTCTATTTTTTGCCTAAAAATCAAAAAACCGTGATCAGTTCCTGAAAACGACAACGTTTTTTGACTCTAAAAAAGATTGAAAGCAGTGCTTTTCATATTCACAAAAAAAGTCAACGATTTCTATAAAAACGTCAACGGTTTTAGACAACCGTCATCCGTTTTAGACAACCGTTATCGGTTTCAGGAAAAATATCAACGGTTTGTCCAAAACTTTGAGTACATAAACACTGGACAAAAATAACCAAATAACACATAGAAAAGCCAACGTTTTCTGATAAACGTCACCGATTTTCTCTACATATTTCATATTCTCTATATTTTTCACTGATCGGGTTAAAATCCGTCCGACGGACCGTCCGTCCACCGGGTCGGATCAACTGCAGATCATGGTCGGATCGGGTCGGGATGGACAAGTCAAGTCCAAAACCGATATCCGATCCGCCCCTTATCCATGGGTCGGGCTTCGAAAATCCCGTCCGACATCCACTGGATCGAACCAGACCCAGTTCAGACACGGACGGATCGGAGCGGACGGATGGACCGGGCCATATTTTTACAACACTACTTATGATTCAAACCAAACAACTTGTATGTCCATTCTCTGAACATCAACAGTAGTTAACCATGCTAGCAAACACGGCACAGAGTTGTTCTACAGCAAGAGAAATCCACGGGTGAGGAAAAAAACAGTTCAGCATAGGTATAATTTTTTTTTGATACTTTATTGTGATCCAATGGTGATGTTTGCAGACAGCATCAGTGCTATTGAGATTAAACAGCAGACAACCCAACTCCAGAAAACACTACGTCTGTTGTAAAATATAACAGCACATGTCCATGCTATCATGTGCTGTTAGGATAGTTTCTTTCTTTTTATTTATTTAAAAAATCTGGAAAAAAAATAAATTAAACTTCTATAAAGAAAATATCAACTTTAAAAAGAATAAAATCTTAAAAAACTTAATAAGAATAAGCTCATAAACAAGTTATTTCTATATCAATGAAAAATCCAATGAAAAAAACCCAAATCATCAAACAAACATGGATAATCCAACCGTCCAAATGAAAATTGGGACATGTGCAGTTTGAGGACAAACTGCAGAGGATCTCAATCGTATGTGTCCCTTAGAGCATCCACAATAAAGTCATTTTTAAACTCCTAAACTTCTACAAAACTCCTGCTTTGCATTTTGAGTTGGAAAAAGGATCACAATGATACACAAAAAAAACCATAAAAATTGGAAAAACTCCGGTTGAAACTTTGTTGTACAAGATCAGTATTGAAGACCTCAATCTAGAAAGAAGGTTAAAAAATTATCCATGTCATCTTTTTCTTGAAAAAAAAAAAAAAAAACAAGGTTCGGAGGGGTATAAAAAGGTGTAATTGAGCCAACCATTGTGAGGTCCAAACTCCAAAAACAATTAAACCTCTTCATAATTCATGAAAACTGATTTTTTTGAAGTTTGGTGAGGCTGCATCACTGTGGATGCTCTTGTGGTTTTACCACATCGGAGCTCATAGACTGCATATGGATACGATGCGCGCACCAAGAAAACATGTGCAAGTGTTGTAGCAATTCATCATATCCTACTTTTGTAAGAACATACGAGGGCGAAATTTATTTGGAGGATGGACTAATTTACTAATTTAGTCGTGCACCACTCATATGTTTTAGGCACATGTCTAATCATGTTAAAATTCTGTGGTAGTATCGAAACAGGAAGAAAGAAAGCTAAACTGATACGGTGAAAATCACTATGACCCAATCATATCGTATATGTTCGAAACAAAACTCAAAAACCTCGACGACCTCATGACTGACGCTAATCAAAACTCTTCTGATCCACTATGTCATCAACGAATTAAAAAGACATCGATGAAAGAGTGCATAAAAGAATGTAGTGCTAGATATATATACAGCAACGAGCGAGAGAAGTGGAAAACCTTCTATATGATCAGCATCATCCGATGGTTCTCCAACATGATGATCAATGGACTTAGTTGGAAGCACCGCCCCACCCTGCCGTTCTACGAGTGCAACACTACTTCTGGGGGCAACGACAGACGATGCTCCATGCTGAGACGACGATTGTTTGTCCGAGTAACTCGACCTAAACGACCACATCCTCTTCAAACTCGTCGGGGCACTCTCCTTTGATGGAAAGAACGGAGAGAGCCTAACTTCTGATCAAGAAAAATGAGATTTGAGTGAGTGTGGTTGTGTTGGCGTGCACTGATCATTACCAGGATTGGAAATGCATTTGTTGGATGTATCATGCGTGTGACAAAATAGGAAAGTGGAATCCGCACAGTGAAAAGGCATACCTAACACGTTATTGAAAATGAAAAAATGGATATATGTTATGATACACGTAAATTTAGATATGTTTATTTAAAATCAACGGTTAAGATTAAAAGATGAAAGTGGATGCGTTTAAAGATATAAACCAACTTGATGATAGTGAACCTATTAGTTGTTGGGCTCTTATCCCAAGATGCATCTTTCTATTATGTTTTAATTTTGATCGTTGAATTTAACCAAGCACATCTAAACTTATGTATGTCATAACATATATTCGCAAATCGCATTAAACACATACTGTATTATCTCCATTTGAGACTGGGTTTGGTAAATTGATGGATATGTTTTTCTTTTTGATAAATAAATTCGTAGATATGCTATATATGAGTCGTTTCACCTTTTGAGTCTCCAACATACTCCTTTCGTTTTGATATTTTTATAATCCTTATTATTTTGAGTCTTTACATAAATATTATAACATTTATTTTATTTTGTTATTTCAAAATAATTTTTTTATTAAAATAATCACAATATCTCATTAGATTCCACTACTTTCTCCCTCGTTTTTTTGTTCATCCTTTCAAATCAAACCCACCACCATCATAAAAAACCACAATATACTAATAATTAAAATATAATACAACATTATACCATCATTGTAATATTCAATATGTATTTTGAGAAATTTCGTTATTCGTCCTAACGACGTAAGAAAATTACGTCACTGACTCAGGATTGAAGTACATAACTTAAATTATCATTAATGTTTCACGATAATTTTACGTAACATAAATATTTGATCGTCCCGTGGACGATTCGTATATTGAATAACTTTATCGTTAACTTAAGCCAATAATGCGTTTTTTATATGACGGAGTTAGTATCAAATTCAACATATATATAAAAAATCGATTCGGATTAAATCGTTACAAAAACTATCCTTGTCCAGTAGGCCGCTATGACTGAGTAAGGGCAATGAAAGTGGGATTAATTGTAGGATGAAGGAAATACATTTTATGTAAGCATTAATCTTCACCGTTGGAATTATTAAGGGACAATCAAATATCAATATCATTTTATGTATATTCCTAGTATAAAATAACCGTATAAAAATTTGTTGAGCAATATTTTCCTCAATACAAGTTGAGCACTGAACTTTCGAAAGGATGACAATTACACAAACTACACCAAAATATTTAATACTCCCACCGTCACAATTTTTTTACATTTTTTTTTGATTATTTTAATTCTTTTAAATAAATTTTTATTTTAAAAAAAATCAAATCAACCATGTTTTATTACTGTACGTCCACTATTTTCGCTCTCAATTGATACAGTAATCATAAAAATTCGTAATGAATCAAACGGTTACTAATAAATTGAAAGAGAGTACAAGTTACCATACGTTACACAAACTACAATTGATACGTAGATGCGTTTTTACAATACATATGTATAAAATTTAGATGTATGCACAAATACTACTCCCTCCGTTCCATAATGATTGCAATATATATGTTTTTTTCATTATTCTATATATATGAATACAAATCTCGTTTTCATATCAAATCACGTCTGATCGTCCCGCAACATGTATTAGGTTGAAATACGTAACTTACACAACCATTGATTTTTCACGATAAATTTATAAAAAAATACGTTTGATCGTCGCGTTGCACGCGTGTCAAACTTTAGATCGACACGCGCTTTAGGTCAAAAAGTTGTGATCATTTTGGAACGAAGGAAGTACAAAATAAACAAAGATTACAATGAATATCTGAAAACACCTTTTGACAACATATGCCACATGATATCAATCCTTCATGTAACATTTCCCTTCGTCTCATATTAAATGTAACAATTTTAATTATTATTGTAACGTCCTAAGAAATGCTTTACAGGTTAACAACTGACCCACAGATCAACACTAATTCTTTCAGTGCGTTTTGGCCTCACTAACGTACGCCCTGAGAAACTTCCAGGAGGTCACTCATCCCAGCATGGGGTACACCTTGTTGATATAGATAGTACTATCAAACCATTTAAGCGTTTCCTTGGGGTATTACATACACCCCCATTTAAAGAATGCAACGTCCTTGTTGCGACTTCAAGCACGATACACAGCCCCAAAACCTTCCCCTGGTAGATGGCTGACCTGGACCTCTTGTCCACAGGTCCAGCACGCGATCGCGAGGTTGTTCTGATACCATATTGTAACGTCCCAAAAAATGCTTTATAGGTTAACAACTGGTCTCACAGACCAACATTAATCTTTTCAGTGCGTTTTGGCCTCACTCGTGCACGTCTTAAGAAACTTTTCAGTAGCTTATCCATCCCAGCATTACCCTATGTTAAGCACGTTTAACAACGAAGTTCTAAAGTGATGGATTTGCAAAAAATAAGGTGCATCTTGTTGATATAGGTAGTACTATCAAATCATTTAAGCGTTTTCTTGGGATATTACAATTATATTTTCTCCGTTCAATAATATATATAACATTATTTTGGACTGTCCCAATTTATTTGCAATCTTTTTTATACAATATTTAATTAATTTTTTTATATTAATCATATTTTATTACAATACACCCACTAACTATTCTCACAATAACCCATTACCCCTAAAATATATTATTTCTTCATTAAATTTTATAAAAATTTAAACACATACATAAATTTTCGTGCCGCATTAAAATATTCATCACATATTTTGAGAAATTTCGTTTGTGATTTTAATGACGAAAAAAATTATATCACCGATATCAGATTGAAACACATAATTTAAATTATTATTTATATTTCATGATAATATTTCAGAAAATAACATTTGATCGTTTCGTGATGAAAATTAAATTTTATTTTGATAAATATAATTTTCAAAATCTATGTATATAATTTGGAAAGGAGGGAGCAACCGACGATAACATACGCGAAGTATATGTGACAAATATCGTCATTTCAGTTTTGGAAAATCACAGAGTCTCCGCTGCCCGTTGAACCCAAAACCCTCAAAACCCCATCTCTCTCTCCTCTCCTCTCCTGCACCGCCGCCGCCGTCGCCGGAAACCACCATGAACCGCCTCACCCAAACCCTAGCACGCTCCACCACTCCCCTCAC
>JAOVYX010016215.1:14961-25363 GCA_035668315.1 Drosera spatulata | reverse complement strand
TGAATGTTAATTGCATGACTGATTTTGTTGTGGTTTCAGGACAGATTGTTTTCTCTTCTTTCCTTTTTGTGTTTCCCCTAAAATGGGAATCGGCACGTTATTGAGCTCGTATAGCTCACTGAGTTATTTTTCTTCTATTTCTTGATTTCCATCTTTTCAGGTGCAAGACTTAAGGACGAATTTTGATTAAGTTATGATCCTGTTTGTAATATTAATGCTTGGGATAATATTTCTAATTTTCTGCTGCTTTAATATGTAATAAATAAGTAAACTTGTGGATCTAGTTTGATAATGCTTTAAGCGTATTTTTATTTGGATTTATTCTAAATCGAGTTATGTTGAATTTTCTGGTTAAGGTTTGTGGGACCCTAGCGGTAGTAATGCCATGAGGGTTTTCAGAAAAAGACTTGAAAATCGGGGCATTACTGTTTCACTCCAAGTCTTTGCAGCATAGGCTCTTGCCTTCTCCTTCTTGTTGAATGCTCCTTTTGGGTCCTTCTTCTTGTGTGCAGACGACTCCTATGGCGGTCATCTGCACTGTGCAGCAAAGTGCCCTGACTTGTCACAGCTGTAGCAGACATCTTTGTCTGTTTCTTTAGTTTTACTGACACTCCGTTTCTTTATGTTCTTCTTCTTAAAGAGCTTTTTGAATTTTCTTCCCATAAGTGCAAGCTCTTCAGTTATGCTTTTGTCACTCTCAGACGAGTAGCTGCAGCTCTCCTCATCTGCCATAGTTTTCAGGATTCTCTCCTGAACTTTGAAGGCCAATGTCTTTTTCCTTGCTTCATCTATCTGCCTCTTCTGCTCCACCTTCAGATGGTAGGTGTGCAGAACGCCATAGAGTTATGCCAATGACATTTTGACAAGGTCTCTCGACTCTCTAATGGCAGTAGTCTTCCATCCCCCAGGCCTCCCCGAGAGATCTCATGAACTTAAGGTTCACCTCCTTGTTATCGAAGGTTTTCCCTAAATTTTTGAGATTATTGATGAGAACATTAAACCTTTCATAAAAGCTTATAAGGTTCTCATCTGCTCTCATCGAGACCCAGTCATACTACTGCATGAGGACATCCTTCTTATTTTTGCGGATCTCATTTGTGCCCTCATTTCTCAGCAGTAGTGCTTCCCATGCTTCCTTAGCTGTGGTGGCATAGACCACGATCTCGAACATATCGTCGTCCAGAGCCTTATATATCTGATTCTTGACTCTTCTGTCCACCAACACCAGATCCCAGTAGCCTCTCGTCCACAGAGACTTAGGCTTGTCAACTTCTCTGGTGCCATCCATTTGATCTGGTATTTTTGGAACATGAGGCCCATCTGTGATAATGGCATACATTCTTTCATCAATGGAAATTAGATGAGCTAGCAATCTAAGCTTCCAATGGTTGAATTTGTCGAAGGAACAGGAAGGTGGCTCTCCAGTATTTAGGCAATTTGGTAGTTTGGGGGAGCCATGGTTGAATCTTCACGAAAATAAACTGTTAGTAACTTTCTTGCAGACTAATATAAAAATGTGACCTTTTCTTTTTAATAACGGTTATATCTGGAAAGATAGACTATGATACCAATTGAAAGTCCCAGAAATAACCTAGAGTGGAGTGAATTGGTTATCTCAAAAATTTCCAAGTGGTGCAGTAGAGCTATAAGCTAATATGTACCATCTGAGTCTGTTGCAACTTACAGAAATTCTTTAATTGAGACTTAAACTTAAAAACTTTGTCTCTTTGGACTTTTAAGTTCTTTGCTAACAGTTCAATAGTGAAGATCAGGGCGGAAAAGTAAATGACATAAGATTTTTATATCGTCTCAGACATCTGTTACCAAAAAAAGCAGAAAGTTAGTCTAGTCTTCCCTTGGTGACCAGTGTAGTCAAGCCAAGAGGAGATTCACTAGTTCTTGTTTCTGACTTACAAGATAACCCCTTTACAATAAGATCCTACTTGCTAAAGGATGAAGAACCTAGATCTTGCAGTGCTCTGCTGTAGTTGTTGTTCTTCACTTACAGACTAATGAACATTCTTCACAAATCCTGAATCTTCAATTCAGCCTACGCACAGCGAGTCTCCAAGGCTTTTTCTTCGTTTGAAAGCTTTGAAATGATGTTCAAGTTTTTCTCAGACTCGTCAACCTTGTTCTCTGCGCTGTGAGTCCTGTTTTATAGGCTCAGGGAACCAGAACCCGTAACTGTACTATCTGATAGTGACAGCTCTGTTCTCTACTACAGTAGACTCACATGCCTTCACCTTTTCTGATTTTGTACAGATCACCATTGCCTCAACTTCTCATTTTCTTACCCCTTCCTTGTTTTTTTCCATTCCAGCACAACTTATACTGCACCCAGACACATACATCAGGTCTACTGCATGCCTCTACTGCAGGCCTCTCCTGTATGCCTCTGCTGCAGCCTCTACTGCATACCTCTGCTGCACCCTCGGCTGCATGAGCACTGCTGCACAGTCGTCATATTCACCCTTTTTGTAACTTCACTTGCACCAAGTACTGTAACCAGTCTGCTGTAACTTCACTCCCACTCAACAGCTTCCAGACCTCATCTGCTCAGTCTGTTAGTATAGCCTCGTCTGCACCCAGCACTGCACTCAGTCTTCTGCAATTCAGCTTGCATACTTGCACTGCGATATGGCTCACTTCTCTTTGCTGCTGGAACTGGCCTTGAACATAGGAAGGGTCCTAGATCATTAGAACCCCGAGACACTTTTGCTATTGTATGTGATTGATCTTTGGCATGTAAATTTTAGTCTCTCTTGTAGTCTGCACCACTCAGGTTGTCCGCACTCTACTGCACTTCAGTGGCAGTTTGCTGTACTTTGTGCCCTGCTGCACCCAGCTGCACTCTGCTGCATCTGCGGCCCTAGTCTGAAACTATCTAACTAATTATATTCTAAGCATCT
Source organism: Drosera spatulata (assembly GCA_035668315.1). Taxonomy (NCBI): domain Eukaryota; kingdom Viridiplantae; phylum Streptophyta; class Magnoliopsida; order Caryophyllales; family Droseraceae; genus Drosera; species Drosera spatulata. The sequence continues at coordinate 22,451 of JAOVYX010016215.1, read as the reverse complement.
AATACATACATAATTTCTTCCTAAGTTTTGATCATCAATTTATATATAAACGGAGGGATTGCACATTCCTATCATTCTTGTTCCCATCTTTCAGTGAGATCTACGCATTTCTCCATCCTTCTGCATTGGAGCACAAGATCTGAAGCTGATTTTTCCGTGTTGATTCTTTGATTGTATTTCATATGACCACCATAAATAAGTGCGGGCCGAATTGGGGTGCTTTTGGGAATGCAGTGGAAAACAAAATGGATTGATTTTGTTTGGGTAGATGCAAGTCGCCTATTATGCATCCGTCGAAGGCGGAGATTGCTTGCTCGGCACCTATGAAAAGAGCGTAATCTTGTAGCTAAGAATTTGAACCGCGCTTTGAGCATGAGACTCATGAGGGACATAGCTGGTCAATTCTTGATGTGACAGTGATAGATTGGGGTGAAGATGAGTTCTTAATTTCTTGTGTTATGCGAGATCTCTCGTCTCGGTAAGGGGTTGTAGTCATATTAGTTCCAATCTGGATTTCTCGTTTTTGTCGCATGTCTTATTTCCAAATATGTGGATTGAGCGTAGGAGTTGAGATTTGAATTCGAATGTGTTTATTGTGACTTGAGTGACATAGAGGTTATGTGCGTGTGAGTGGGAGATGTAAATTAAATAACAATATATGGTTTGGTACCCATACGTTTATCTTATTTTAATTATCTCAGATAAGATATATGATCTATATATTTTGAGAATATCTTAACTTATAAGATTAAGTTAATTGATCAAAAAATATCTTATATTGCACACTTCCTAACTCTATAAATATAGATCATATGGTTGGTCTATGAAAAATATCAATCATACACATTCACATAAAGTTATCGAGTTCTCTTTACTTGTTGGATTATCCGTAGGACTTAAGGTGTGGAATTCGTACGTGTTGTTGGGTTATATTTTGACGCACACTACCAAGCGAGATCCGTTCGTGAGACGACATCGATGACATCAACGCTTCCACTTCGAGTTCATAATTACCTAATCAATATGAGTATTCGAACTTCATTATTTAGATCGTCGATATACATATTAATCCAACAGAAATCGTTTGACCCGTTATGTAATTTTATGTGTGTGGATTGAATTTTTATGAAATTTGGTGAAGAAAAAGAATTTTTTTAGTGGTAGTGAGGTTTACTGTATCAGTTGTGAGAGAAGATAATGAATGTATCATAGAAGATAATGATTATTTTGATATTTTTTATATGAAAAAATTATTTAAATTGAAAAGTATTGGAAATGTTGTAGTTAAATTAGATAGTTCAATAAAAAAATGTGTTGTAATTAAGTTGGGACAGAGGCTATAATGTATTTCAAAATGCACTTAGTGTGACAAGGAGTAATAGAATTTAGATGTTGGGTAAAAGGTGTTTGATGGAAAACAATATTTCCTCCATTTCAATTTATCCGTTATTTGTGGAGTTGAATGAAAATTTTATTTGAGATAATGTAGACAAAAATTGAAATTTTTTTACAACTTTACTTATATATTTATGGATCCATATTTTGACTAACTCAATCTAATCTTTAAACAACTTATCATTAATAAGGTAAAAAAATAAAATCTTCTCATGCCATTAGGATTTCTTAATATATATGTTGATTTAAACGATAAATAAATTGAAACAGAGGAAGTAAGATTATGTGTTAAGAAACCACTTCTAGCAATGCGAACTCATAATATAAGATTCACATATGGATGTAAGTATGCAATATTCCGTTCGTCCCATAATATTTGCGATTGTTTAATACGATATGAAAATTTATGTGTATGTTGAATCGTTATGAAATTTGATGAAAAAAAAATATTTTTTAAGTGTAATGGGTTATTATGAGATGAGATAGTGGATGTAATATATCAAAATATGATTGATGTGATTTTATTTAAATTAAATAATAATTTAAAAAATTATAAATAAACTGAAACATTCATCGAAAAAAAAAAAAAGTGTTGCATTGTTGCATATTTACAATGAGATAGAAAGAATAGATAACACGGTACTGTTTTCCATGCCCAGGAATTATCCCGACAACCAATTAACCTCAACAACCATTAAACCCATACCTCACTCCTTTTGCTTTCACAGCCTCGACTCAACAATGACTCACCACCGACACTCTCCGACTCCCCTTTTACCACATAATCATTCCTTTTCCCTTCTCATCCAATCCAACGCCTCTCCTGTCTCCTCCCTCTCTCCTCCACCGTCCGATCAGATCTCACCACCTCATCACAACCATCACCCTCTCACACTCCCTCTCTCAACACACCCAGACAAACATGGTGGAAACCCAAACATGGACAACAACCCGAAGAAACAGCAATCCACGACTAGAATCAAGCCACGTCATCACCGACGACACCCCGCTCCTCCTCGACATCCCTCCCACGCCTCCCAGCGACGCCCGCATCAACAATAACAACAACGTTTCATCATCATCCTCGGGTGGTTCCTCCTCCGGCTCCTCCTCGTCCCTCGTTACCGCGGGGATAGTCGCCTCGTGGTACGCTTCCAATATCGGAGTACTGTTACTAAACAAGTATCTGTTGAGTATCTACGGGTACAAGTACCCGATTTTTCTTACCATACTGCACATGGTGTCGTGCTCCGCTTACAGCTCCGCCGCGGTGCACTTGCTGAGATTGGTTCCGTACCAGCGGATCCACTCCAGGCGGCAGCTTGTCAAGATCGTGATCTTGTCGGGAGTGTTCTCGTTTTCTGTTGTGTGCGGGAATGCATCGTTGAGGTATATCCCAGTTTCGTTTAATCAGGCGATCGGGGCCACGACTCCGTTCTTCACCGCGGTGTTCGCGTTCGTCATCACTTGCCGCAAGGAGTCACCCGAGGTGAGTGAATGAAACTTATGATGATCGAAGTTAATTGTTTCGGGACTGGACATAGATTGATGCATGGAACATATACTCTAATTTATTGGGATAACGATTAGTGTTTGGACGAGACATGTTATCGTTTATGACTTATGATGATTAGGAAAGAGGGCTTTAAAAGCATGATTGAAATGTACATAGACGTGCTTTAAAAGCACTAAGCAATCTATGAAAGGGTTGGATTAGATGGACCAGTTGGATAAGTAAACGGTTTGGGAAATGAGATATTTTTTTCTCAACTTAGGATCACACTTGCTATATGGCATGAGTGATTTGTTTATTGAAATAATCAACTTTTTAGATGTTTCATACGGATCAGTATTTCACTAACTAAACAAACCCAGGAAAAGTTCATTGCATAATCGAGATGAAGTACCAGGAAACACGGAGGCTGGATTTTTAAAACGCAAACTGAAATTTATTATGTTGTGAATTGTGATGCACAACTAATTCAATTCAAAAACCGGCTTATAAGTCTATTTGATCAACTTAAAATAACTGTAGTCAAGGAGGTTACATATTCTATTGATTTAGATCCATCGATTGATCACTCTTGTTTAATCATACAGGTATACCTCTCACTGCTTCCTGTCGTCCTGGGAATCGTGGTAGCAAGCAACAGCGAGCCACTCTTCCACCTCTTCGGTTTCCTAGTCTGCATCGGATCAACGGCAGGACGAGCCTTGAAATCCGTCGTCCAAGGCATCATCCTATCTTCAGATTCTGAGAAGCTCCACTCCATGAACCTCCTTCTCTACATGGCGCCAATGGCTGCGGCCATCCTCCTCCCATTCTCCCTCTACATCGAAGGGAATGTAGCCGCAGTCACGATAGAAAAAGCACGTGCGGATTGGAGCATTATATTGTTGTTGGCGGGGAATGCGACAGTGGCTTATTTGGTGAACCTGACTAACTTTCTCGTGACGAAACACACTAGCGCATTGACGCTGCAGGTGTTGGGCAATGCCAAATCGGCTGTGGCTGCTGTTGTGTCGGTTTTGATTTTCAGGAATCCGGTGACTGTGATGGGGATGACAGGGTTCGCTGTCACCGTGATGGGCGTGGTACTGTATAGTGAGGCCAAGAAGAGATCGAAAGCCATTGCAGCAAAATGATTCTTTGGAAAAGAGGTTTTGTTTTTGCTATAAAATTGTAAGAACGAAATTGGAAAGATAACTTGTGACAGAGAGTCAAAAGAAACGCGATTGTTTTACCCATGATTGAGATATATTAGTGTATTCATTGATTTGGAATTTTTCCTGTTCGAGGAAGAAGGGAGTTGGTTATTGGATTTGAACGGTTGTATTCATGAAAATGGGCGGGTTGGTGGATATTCATGTGATTTGTAGGCTTCCAAACATGGGTAAATGATATGCAATTGCAAGATTTTCTGCATCCAGATTGAGCTATTTGAGATATTGGGCAATGCTTTTTGTGATTGATTTGATTTTCTTGGTGATTTTAGTTGCAATTGGTCAATGAAGGCATCGGGAAACTTTTGTATGTTCTCAATAGCAATAAAAAGACAACAATAACTCAGTTTATTCGGTCATGAATTGGGTTTGAGGAGACCAAGACAAGACTGCGAGTTCGCGAATATACAGTACTCACATCTGATTCTGACCTAGCACCTGGGTTGATTGGCGGTAAGGGGAAGATTTACAAAGTAGAACAAAAAGCAAAAGAGACCGGGATTGATGAGATTGAAGCCTGAGAACGACCAACGTTTGAGCATGTTTCCAGCACAACAATAGTACATCTCTATCAAATATCAGGTGACATTGGACACACGAAAGCGAGTAAGAGCTGGAGTGGAATCCGAAGATTAAGAGTCGCATCGATGGACACAAAATCTTGCCTTAATGTTTCATTTAAGCTTCAATGGGGTTGGAACTTTTGTTGTTTCATTGCCGACTTGAAAACGTTCACTTGGTCCATTGATTTGTGTATCTTCAGGTTCTTGTTGAAGGTTGGAAGCCAAGGTTTGTCATCTCAGGACAGGAAGCAGTTCATGGAATGAGCAAGAGCGACTGTTGTGGAGGTTATTATCAGGTTATAGCGACACCATTTAAACAGAACTTTAGATCACAGCATGAATTACATTAGCTTATACTGTACACACCAAGTACAGATCCTACCATAGCCATAATATTTTTCCTTTCATACGCAAAAACGAGTGATTTGTCCACGCTCCATCCATTCACACAGGAGTAAAAGAAAATACGATCGATGTGTTCATGGCAAATTACCATAATTGTGCACCCGAAAACACATCAATTTGATCACAAAATAAAAAAGCAAATGAAAATAAATTGCTGCTACTGAAGAAATTGAAAAATGGCTGTCTTTATAATATCGAAAGGAGGAAACAGAAATAAATGTATCTAACAATAAACGGAATGCTTTCCACTTTCACAATTATACTCACTTTTCCCACATCCGGACATTTAGCTCACATGATTCACACACATTAGATTATTAAGATTGTCAACTAGTCACAATCCCGACAGATATGCGCTATGCGGATTTAATATTCGATGGTCCAAGAAGTAGAGCCCCCGAAACCTAAAAGGTTATCTAATATGATGTAAATCCGTATATTTATTATTATGTGAATTGGCATGGCCCATGTTAGGAAATCAGGGTTTGTCTACTATATACACTCGTATGAGAAGGTGTTCTCATTGTATTTAATTTCTCTTCACATAGTGATTTGTCATCAGGGTTTTTGATGGTGTTGTAAACTTTTCTCCCGATACTTGTGTTTTTCACGTAAATTCTTGTGTCTCGTATTGTTTTTTCCTCGATCTTGTAGGTGTGTTTGGTTCACAAGATCTTCGATCATTTCATAGATCATTTGCTGACTGATAACTAAGTAAGAGCACTTGCATCAGAATCTATATCTTTTCTTCTCTCTACTTTTAACACTTCATTATATATATATAATGTTACAGTAAATCTATTATATATATAATTATACAAAACATCCAAATGGTAAACCAGCCGGATGGCAAACGGCATGACGGCATGTCATGACATTTCGTTTTATTTAAACTAAAAAAAAAATCTTTATCAACAAAATATCTAATCTTTTATTACGAGTTAAACTATTAAGATTATATTTTAAAAACGAGCATCAAATCTAACCTAATTATTTGATCGAAAGTATGAATAAGTAAATAAGTAAAATCTTAACATCATATGTACAAATTCTAAAACAAAAATAATTACTCCCTCCGTCCCACAAAGAATGCAACCTTTTGATTGGGCACACGCGTCGATGCAAAGTTTTTTATAAATTTGTCATGGAATATCAATGATTATATAAGTTACGTACTTCAATCTAATACATGTTGCGAAACAATCAGACGTGATTTGATATAAAAACGAGACTTGTCTTCATGCATACAGAATAATACAAAATACGTATATGTTGCATTCTTTGTAAGACGGAGGGAGTACATCTTATACATTTTATACAATCATTTTTAAGAAAAGAAAACAAATTTACCATATGCTGAAGTCTAGATAAATGTCTGATGACACCTATCTATTGAACTCTGATGACTCAAAGACAACGAAGTCTGATGACATCTGTCTACTGAAGTCTGATAAGTCAAAGAAAAGTGTGACAGAATGTCACATTTTCGATATCTCTCAACAAAAAATAAAAAAAGGGCCTATCTCGATTAACTTCAATGAGGTAAAATTAAATACTTTTCAATACTCTTGAATACGTGTCTGTGCTTTTGTGTAACGTGAATGCATCTTCAATTATCTCAATTGAGTGAATTTGTGTGTGCGAAAAATTTAAGGATTTGATTAATTCAAAGTGGTTGAGTGTATTAGCCAATTTAATGATTATGATTGCATGAATTAATGTGGAGCTGCATGAGTTTTTTTTTTTTTTTTTTGTTTCACCCAAGTTTGATTGCACACTAGTTATTAACTCAAGGGGAGAGAGAGAATATATCTGGATCACTTATTTCTTTTGGGAGTTGGAATATTTTTGTCATCATTTTGTAACTGTTCAAATTCTCTCTCTCTATTCATTACTTTTGTCTGGTTAGGATTTATGCGTGAGCTTTGTGTGTGACGTTTTGGTTTTTCCTCCCTTAGTATATATATACTAAGACTTAGGGTTAGAAAACTGTTTCATTCTCTCACAATTTTTAAGGCAGTTCTAAAATCCCTCAACCCCTAGTCATCCAAAACCATCCAGAAATGACATCATACAATAGCGCTCAGACTGATTTGGCCATCAGATTTGAGAATTTGATCGGAATCAGTCCGGAATTTGATGAAGTTCTGGGTATGATTAAGAAGAGTGGGCTAGGTTTTCTGCTGAGCATCACCTGCAACATTTCATACACACGGGCCAATGAATTCCTCGGCAATGGTCTTATCCTCAAGGACCTGAATGAGGAGGAATTCATGACCAACATCGCCATTGAAGACATCATCGTCAATCAGGAAGGTTTTCCACCTGCTAAAGGGTGGGGACAAAGGGATCTCAGACAAGGTTCTCATGGAGGGCTGGAAGAAGATGATAGGGAACACGCCA
>JAOVYX010016215.1:0-14861 GCA_035668315.1 Drosera spatulata | reverse complement strand
GGCATCGATGGCTGCCGAAATGTTTGAAGGGGAGGCAACAAAGGGAGCCCGTTGGAGGAGCAGACTTGTCATTGCTACCTCCGATAGGAATGCCAGAGTCGTGACCTCCTGAGAAATAAAGGATGGGGGCAGGCTGAATGGAATGGACAGTGCTCCAACGGAGGTCTGGAACCTGTTCCTCGAGAGCGCCAAGACCTCAGTGAAGGAGTTGGGGTCAACAGCACGAGACATTTTTCAATTTGCTATTGACACCTCCAGACTGCATAGAGATGATGATGACAATGATGATGATGATGACGACGACACACAGCCACCAAGGGGTGATGGACAAACCCATCAGGAGGCTGTGTTGTCATCTGATCAGCAACAACAGACAGTTACTGAGGACAGAGCTAATCAGATAGTAGCACAAACCTTTGCCCATTCATCAGAGGCCAACAGAGAGGAGCAGCAGCTCAAGATGCTGTCACTGCAACAGGAGGCAATCAAAAACTTTGTGTGGCACCAGACCCCGAGGAAGTAGATATTCGTGTACCATCAGCATCATCACCACCACCTCCTGCGGCTGACTATGCTCCTCTACCATTTCTTCCACGATTTTCTAAGGAAGACCCCCAGAGTCCTTATAGAGATTCGGCTAGTAGAGAGGTAGACGAGCACTCTGTGTCTACAAACTTCCCCTCTCCAACTTCTATTGGACAACAGACTGCTGCTGGAGTAGTTGTTATCTCAGACAACCTCAATTCGGTACTGAATAGACTCTTAGGTAGCATTGATCAAAAGCTGTAAGAGCATGAGACCAGGGTGAAGACTCTGATTCAAGAGTCTAAAGTCCGGACTGATATGAAGATAAACCAAGCTGCTGAAAAGGTTGATAACTTTGACTTCAGACTTAGGGTCTTACTCATAGAGCTGAATACCCAGGTTAGACAGAAAAGTTACTGAATCTGAGAGCCATCTGAGTTCTATATAAGGTCGTCTGATGACCTTGGAAAAAAACTTAGATAATGAGTTTAGACTTGAGAGGGAAAGAGAGAAGATTCTGCGGATAGGACTTGAGAAGGTCAGAAGCCAGGTCAACACAGTTGTGCATGATCTTCGTTTATTAAATCAGATATGTACATCATCAACAACAAGGTCCTTGAACTTAAAGAAGATATCAGGTTGTTGAGGGAAGATACAACTACTATCAGTGGGAATATGCTCAGTCTGGATGAGTTGGCTTCAGATACTTTCAGGGATGTTACGAAGATTCTAAAAAGTATAACACACTCCCAGCTTAGTTCTAGCTCACAACCACCCAAACTGTAAGATCCATAGATATAACCTAGAAGGGGGGGAATAGTTTGTATTAAACTTTTCAGTGTACTACAGTGAAATATTTCATTTTAATACACTGATGATCTTTGCAGACTACCAAGGGTGTTTGTAGTAGAGACTTGTACTTTGAGAATTTGTCTATTTTTGTTGTTTAAATTGATTTCTAACGGTTCTAAAAATGCAAAGTAATGGAAAGCAAGTAAAAAACACATGATTTATATTAGTTCAGACACTCGTTATCAACTGATAAGCGAAAGCTTAGTCCATTCTTCCCTTGGTGACCAGCATAGTCAATCCAAGAGGTGAGTTCACTATCTTCTTGTTTTTGGCTTACAAAACAGCCCCTTTACAAGTTTGTCAACTTGTCAAAGGGGTGAAGAATCTAAACCCTTTGCACAGATCCTTTGCTGGACTCCGCTATAGCTTCTATTTTTCAATGCAGACTACTGAACTCCTTTCTTCCTGCTTTCTCAATTTAGCTCACTTGAATAGTTTGAATTCGTATTTGTTTTGCACACTTTGTACATTCAATTCTTCATTCAACAGCACTATTTCTTGAGCTCTTTGATCCCCTTTTATAGGCTAAGGGAATGAACTCGTGACTGTATCAGGTCTGATGTTGACAGCTTGTCACAAATGACTCCTTCATTGATGTTAACAGCTCACTTTATTCTGATCCTCGTACTGTCACTCCATACCATCAATCTTCGATTTGATCAATCCTCATACTTCTACCCCAACCTTCTGTTGCTACCGTTGATTTTCATTTGAGCTCGTCTATAGACGACTTTGCTGCTTCTTTCCCTTTCTCTACTGTCTTCTCCCCTTGGCAGCTCAAAGGGCTTTTAGTTCAGAAGTGATGGTCTGTTGAGCAGTTGTGGCGTTGGCAGTTTCAAGCTGAAGCTTATTTTCTAGCAAACTGAGCCTTCTGTCATTGTTGAGGATGTGTTCTTTGAGCTATCATTTAGTGGTCTTCAAAGAAGTTTGCAGTGTGAGAAGCTCAGGTGAGTGTTGGCCCCTTAGTTTGTTTAGGTTCAAAGAACCGAGCCTGTACTGTTGGAGATTTAAGGCATTGGCCCTCTGGATTTGATGGAGAAGCCCTTCAGCCATGTTGGAGAGAGAATCGTGGAAGTCTGCAAAATATTTGGTTCTGGAAGTCTTCTCAGCTTCCAGCTCATCTGCAACTGGTTCACGTCTATCAAGAAGGTCCTTGAATGCATCCTTTGTCCAGTGATACATGTTATAAATCTTCTCATCTAGTTGCCTTAATTTGTACTCCACTGTAGTCTCTTGTGGAGATGACTGTTGATGTACAGGGATGTCAGTTTTGGCCATTGTTCGTGCAGTAGAGGATAGCCTTTCATGGATTGGCGTCAATTTGACATCTGTAAGGGCTTGTCTTAGACTTCTAACTACAGTCTAGGGTGTCATTTGGATATCAGATTTGCCACTGTAGAGTAGGCCTAGAGGGAATCCCATTGAGGGTGGATCTGCCCTGGTCTGTATCAATCCGAATGAAAGAGGGGGGGGGGGGGTGAAAACATCAGGTTTAGAGGAGATACACCTTGATCGTGCATTTGTTCTTGACCAGAGGGGGTGTCACTCATCAAAGGCTTATTGATTTCTATAAGAGTGACCTTTGAAAGTGCTTTCTGCTGCAGTTTGCTCCTATCTTATCATTGAGGTTGTTTTCAATGATTCATCCTCCACTATGATCACCTCCTCTGCCTATATGGGAGTGAGATCATAGTCTGCAGGTATTTCTTCTATGGTAACCTCTGCTGCATCTCTGATTGGTGATGCTGACTCTTTTGTTGGTGATCCCTCTGCTGTTTGTTTGGTCGCTATAGCTACCTCTATTGATGTCTCACTATCCTCTGCCTTTTCTGCTGCAGGTTTCACTGCTGTTATTTCCTCTGGTTTTGCTGATTCTACTGCTGTAGACTCTGATGCTGGAGACTCTACTGCTGGTTGTTCTTAGATGCCTTCCCTAGCCACCTAATCAATGATCTCATCATCATTATGATCTTCTGGCTGTGGTGATTCATCATGACCATTATCATCATCCCTTGGTGATGGTGCTTTGCCAGTGGTTGGCCTGGACAAGTAATCATAAATTTTCAATGTTGCTATCCTAACATGCTTGTCAACCAACATTTTCAATTCAGCCTCCACTTCAAGAGTGTGCACAAATTCAACATACTGCAACTGTGCTTGTTTGTGTCTTCTGGTCTTGAGGGTTAAATCATTGATCTCTAAAGCCCCACTAAAAAATATGTAGGGTTCAGTGGGCCTCTTTTTCTTGTTGGCCTCCCTTCTTTGAATCAGAACAAGATGCTCAATTTCTGCCTTCATCATGCCTTCTACGGTTTCTGTCCTTGAGCCGTCTGGGTTGATCCTGTACCTTGTTGTAGGTTCTGAGGGAATGAGCTTTGGTCTTCCAGCCTCGGACTTCCTTTTGATTGGAAGTTTGTGCTCTTTGATGAACTATTGAATCATTGCCTCCTTTTGGGGTTTATCAAGCATTTCATCAGTCTTGGCCATGTGTTCTAGAACCTTCTCTTGAATGGCTTGGATAGTCTGCAGTGCCTTCAGAATTTCTGTCTTTTCTGGAGATTGTGTTGTTGTGGTTGTTGTTGTGGCCCATGCTTCTGATGCAGTTGAGGACTGTTCAACTTTAACCACTGCTAATTCCATTCCTGCAGTAGGGACAGGAATGATTGCTGTTGTAAATGCCTCTGTTGCAGTAGTCCTTATCGTCAATGAGGCTGCAGTAGATTTACTCAGGGGTTGCTTACTCTGCATCCTTCTGAGTTTGGCTTCAATATCTTCAATCTCCTTCCTTATATAAACTTGTGCACTTAGCTCTTACCCGAGCTTTGCCCTTGGTCCTTCTCTGATTTCCTGATAACTTTGCTGAGCTTCCAGGATAAGCTTCTGAAGGTTTTCATTAGCACCAACCTTCAGATACTCCAAAGCGATGTTTGCATCTTGGAGTACAGCCATTTCTGGCTCCTTTGGTGGTATACTTATTGAGGATGATCCCTCAATTGCAACCAAAGTTCTTGGTTCTTGACAACTGACTTCAGTCTGCTCTTCTATTGGTGCAGACTGTGCTTCTTTCTCCATTTCTATAGGTTGTGCAGCAGGGAGTTTCGATAATGTTTCCTCTTCTGAGGTCTGCAGGATAAGCTTTCTCCTTGTCTGCTTCAGTTTGGCTTCTGGTGCCTTCTTGATCATCTTCCCTTTGGCCTTCTCAGGTTCTTCTTATCAGGCTGGTGTGCAGCTTTGCTGTAGTCTGCACTACTGTTGTTTCCTTTGAGAAGCCTATTGGCTGCTTCCCAATCTTCTGGACGTCAATCTGCTTAGCCACCATCCATGGCCTTCCCTTCTTATCAGAAAGCTTTAGCTTTTCTTTGAGGATTATGCTTATAACCCTTCCAAACAAAGGTTGTTTGGCCTCTACCGCTTTGGCAAGTTGATACATCAGTAGCTTGGCCCAATTGAGTTTGTGCTTGATAAGGGTTGCACACATTATTTCTTGCTGATCGGAGGTGATCTAATCATTGGAGAACTCTCTTGACATGATCACCTTTTATACCACGCCTACAAGTAGTTTGTGTGCCTTGGACAAATACTTCTTCGTTGTCCATATTCCTTCTTTTTGTCTATCCTCGCTCAGCATTGCGTGTCTCCCATCACTTACCACAGAGACTGCAATGTCTCTGGGTCCTTTGTTTGAAATCCGAAACAGTTGTTCAAAGTCATTTGCAGTGATGGTGATTCCAATTCATTTGGTGGATGTGTATGTGATGCTCTAAAAGTCCTCAGCAACTCTGGAATTTTGAATGAAGTCTAGTACTTCTTCATCATATACTCTGCTAGTTTTCTCACAGAAATACTTTAGACATGCATCCTGGATCAGCTCAGATATCTCCTTTACTTCATCTGATTCGTTTTTCAAGGTTTCAAAATCAAGAACCACTCCCGTCTGCAACTTAATCTATCTTGTTGGACTGCGTTGCTCTTGAGCTTTGTCATTCTTGGAAGGAGTGTTGGAACGGGTGTTGGACATTTTTCAATGAATTGAAAGAAATTTTCAAGTTTTTGAAAGTGAGTTCTGAGAATTCCCAAACTAGGGTTTGCAGTAGAGCGCAGAAAAGAGAGAAAGAGAGTATTAGAATGCTTAGAGTGAGAGAGTGAGAGATTAAAAGGTGTTTTAGGTTGAAACTTTTTTCATATTTATATCCATTTGAAAAAGTTACCGTTGCCATTGAGAAATTAACCGTTGCGCATATTCAATCACAGATTTTGACTGTTGCAAAATTTTCAGCAATCAGTTTTATAAGTTATTTCTTTCCAAAAATAGAAGTGCAGTAGAGTAAGAATAATGCTGGTCTTTATTACACATGTGCAGTAGAGGAGTAGAGCATTTTGGCCATTTTATTGATTCAAATCAATCATACCCAATTCTCCTAGGAATTGAATAAACTTGCTCTCATCAAGAGACTTTATAAAAATGTCTGCAATTTGTTTTTCTGTTGAAATATATTCCAATTTAATGTGACCTTTTTGTACATGATCTCTGATAAAATGATATCTGACATCAATATGCTTGGTCCTAGCATGAAAAACTGAATTTTTAAAATTGTCACTGCAGACGCGTTGTCACAAAATATTGGAGTTTTAGAAAAGGTTATACCATAGTTTGCAAGTTGTGATCTCATCCATAACACTTGTGCAGCACAGCTTCCGGCAACTATGTATTCTGCTTCTACAGTAGAGGTTGATATTGTGGTTTGCTTTTTGCTGAACCATGAAATCAATCTTGCACCAAGAAACTGACATGAACCACTTGTGCTTTTTCTGTCAACTCTACAACCTGCAAAGTCTACATCTAAATAACATGTTAGTGTAAAATCTGATTCTTTAGGATACCATACATCCAGATCTGGAGTTCCTTTGAGATATCTCAGGATTCTTTTTACTGCATTGTAATGGGATTCTTTGGGGTCAAATTGATACTTTGCACATATGCAGACCAACTATTGGATGTCTGGTCTACTTGTAGTTAGGTATAAGAGTGAGCCTATTATTTCCCTATGCATTATTTGGCTTATTTCTTTTCCACTCTCATCCTTATCAATTTTTACAGCTGCGCTCATAGGGGTTCTCACATGGCTTGCATTTTCTAATCCATATTTCTTGAATGTGTTTTGGTACTTGGCTTGATTTATGAATATCCCACTTTCTAACTGTTGTAAGTGAAGTCCTAGAAAATATTTCAATTCTCCCATTAAACTCATTTGAAATTTTGATTTCATTAATGCAGCAAATCTTTCACTCAGTTTACTGTAATGCAGCCAAATGTAATGTCATCAACATAGATTTGCACTAAGAGAGTATGTTCTTTATGTTTCTGAAGAAATAGGGTGGTATCTATCTTTCCTCTCTCAAAATTATTCTCACATAGAAAAGTTGAGAGAGTTCCATACCATGCCCTTGGAGCTTGTTTTAAACCATATAATGTATTGTCTAACTTGTAGACATGATGTGGATATTCAAAGTCTTCAAATCCAGGAGGCTATTCAACATACACCTCTTCTTACACCTTTCCATTGAGAAAGACACTTTTTACATACATCTGATAGACTTTGAATCCTTGATATGCAGCATAGGCCAGAAACATTCTTATTACTTTCAGTCTTGCAACAGGGGCAAAGGTTTCATCAAAGTTAATTCCTTCTTTCTGTGAGTAACCTTTTTCCACTAGCCCGACTTTGTTTTTGATGACTGTTCCATTCTCATCAGTTTTATTTATGAACACCCATTAGCAGCCAACAACCGCATAATTTTTGGGTCTAGACACCAGATACCATACTTCCTTTCGTTGAAATTCATTTAGTTCTTCCTGCATGGCATCAATCCAATTTGGATCACTCAGAGCTTCATTTACAGTCTTTGGCTCCATTTCTAATATGAAACATGCATTTCTACAGCTTCATTTCTTGCATTATTATTCTCTTCGGTGTGTGCAGACTGCTCATGTTTTTCTACAGCTTCAGAGCTCTTGTCTGCATCCTGTTCATCATCTATGTATGCACATTCCTCAGCAAAGACATTAGCAGCACGGATGGATATTTCAGATTTATCAAAAGAAACATGAACTGACTCTTCAACTGTTTATGTTCTCTTATTATATACTCTGAAGGCTTTACTAGTTGTGGAATATCAAAGAAATGTTCCTTCATCTGTCTTACGATCAAATTTTCCTAGATGGTATTTATCATTGTTTTGTATATAGCATTTGCACCCAAAAGCATGAAAGTATTTGACACTTGGGGGTCTTCTTATGCAGTTTGTGTATAAGACACTTGTTTTTGACATAACATGCAGTGTTTACTGCTTCTGCCCAGAAGCTTTTTGGTAAATCAGCATCAACAAGCATTGTTCTAGGAGCTTCTATAAGTGTCCTATTTTTCCTTTCTACTACACCATTTTGTTGAGATATTCTAGGTGCTGAAAAGTTATGTTTAATGCCATGATCACTACAGTAAATATCTACTCCTATTTGATCAAATTCAGTACCATGATCACTCCTAATTGTGATTATTTCAATGCCCTTCTCATTTTGAACTTGCCTTAGAAATCTACTTAGCAGGCTACAAGTTGCACTCTTTTTGTGCAAAAATATTACCCATGCATATCTTGAGTAGTCATCTACTATAATTAGCGTATACTTCTTTCTATTTAAACTTTCTACTTCTATTGGACCAAAAAGATCCATGTGTCATAGTTCGAGTATTCTAACTGATTCTGATGAGTTTAGAGGTTTAAAATTTGCTCTAGTCTGCTTTCCCTCTTGGCATGATTTGTACAACTTGTCCTTTTCGAACTTAATTTTAGGAAGTCCTCTTACCAAGTTTTCTAAGGGCAGCTTAGCTATGGTTTTGAAATTAAGGTGTGCTAATCTCTTATGCCATAGCCAGTTTGTATCTTCAGCACCTTTTGTATAAAAACATGTAATTTGTGCTGACTGAGATGAATTGAAGTCTACTGCATAAATGTTTCCTTTTCTAGTTCCTACCAGCTTGACTTCTTTGGTGACTTTGTCTTTTACTTGGCATGAATCATGAGTGAAAGAGACATCATAATTTTTGTCACATAATTGACTGATGGACAACAGGTTATGTTCTAAACCTTTAACATAAGCTACATCTCTAAAGATTAGGGAACATGTACCAAGGGTTCCATAACCTTTAATTTTACCTGCCTTGCCTCCTCCAAAGATAACTAGAGGTTCTTCCTCTTTCATGTAAACTTTCAATATGCTTTTGTTCCCAGTTATGTGTCCTAAGAACCCACTGTCTAAGTACCATGCTTCATCTTGTTGTTCCTGAAATAAAAAATTGAAAACTTTGTACATGGTACCTATAAATATGGGTCCTTACTTATTAGTTTTGGACACCTACACCCGAATAATTTTCTAGTGTGGAGTCCAACATTCGAATGATTTGTGACCAGGTTTTCCACAAGTATAGTAGTAGATCCTTGGTCTTATTGCTCTAGGTGGTCTCCTGGTGTTTTTTCATTCCCTCTACTGCATTCTGCATGAGCAGATGGGCTTTCATCATGGTTTTCTCCATGCAGTATTGAAAGTGTTGTTCCATACTGAGTAATTTGGTGCATAGTGAGGTCTGTAGGGCCTCTTGTTGGCTTCTATCTTATGATTCCATGCCATGTGCTCATAGTGGTGTTTTGTACTAGTTCGTGCTGGTACTTTGCTCAAGGATTTAACCCTTTGGGTTTGAGTAGCAGAGGCCTTACTCCTTTGCTCTCCATGTTCAGGAGAGGCTTTACCCTTCTGCAAGACTTTTGCAGAGGTCTGTTTTACCTCTTTCTTACTGGTTGTGACATTATCGTTCACTTTTGAGTGTGAAAGGTCATTCAATCAGTCCTTGTAGCCTAATCCTGACCGATCATGTGAGGATTGACCCATGTTTAGCATCTTTTGTAAATCCAGGGTCTTTCCATTCCATGTATCTACTTGAGCTTGTAACTCACCATTTCTCTTTGTGAGTGTTTCCACTACTGCATTGAGAAGGTTTACCTTCTCATCTGATTTCACTGGCTCATGTTGAGCAACTACTAGATCACTTGATATACTGCTAATCTCTTCATATGCCAGATTGTAATTCTCTCTAAGATTTGCAATCAGTTCGAGATTGTCTTTATTTTTCCTTGAAAGGGAAATAAAGTTTTCAGAGGTTTCTTGTAGAGCCTCCTTCAATTCCTCTAGGGTAGCATCAGAGTTAGAGAGATCGAATACCTATTGTTTTTCTTCATTCCTTGCCATGAGACAGAGCTGAGCATTTGAGATTGTCTCTTCATCTTCTGAGTCTGTCTCACTCAAGGTTTTAGCAGCATAGGCCTTGCCCTTTTCTTTCCTTCCAGAGCTCCCTTTGCTATATTCCTTTTTGTTCCTCTGTGCAGACGATTCCTGTGCAGGTCGTCTGCATTGTGTAGCAAAAGTGCCCTGGCTTTTCACAGTTGTAGCAGATCTCCTTCTCTGCTTCTTTGACCTTGCTTGAGATGTTCTTCTTGAGATTTTTCTTCTTGAACAGCTTTCTGAACTTCTTGGCCATCAGTGCAAGTTCTTCTGATATTGTCCGTTCACTTGCAGACGAGATGTCACATGTTTCCTCTTCTGCCATGGATCTCAGAATTTTTTCTTGAGCTTTGAAAGCCAGAGTTTTCTTCCTAACCTCACCAATTTATCTTTTTTGCTCAACTTTCAGATTGTAGGTATGCAGCACACCCTATAACTGTGCCATGGACATCTTAGCAAGATCTCTAGACTCCCTTATTGCTATAATCTTTGTTCCTCATGTCTCACCAAGTGATCTCATAAACTTGAGGTTAACTTCTTTGTTGTCAAAGGTTTTTCCTAAAGTTTTGAGATTGTTGATGAGCACATTGAATCTTTCATAGAAGCTGGTTAGGCTTTTATCAGATCTCATTGAGACCCAATCGTACTGCTGTATGAGGACATCCTTCTTGTTTTCTTTGATTTCATTTGTTCCTTCATTTCCGAGCAATAGAGCGTCCCATGCTTCCTTTGCAGTGGTTGTATAAACTACTATCTCAAACATATCATCGTTAAGAGCTTTGAATATTTGATTTCTTGGCCTTCTCTCCACCAGCACTGAGTCCCAGTCCTCTTTTGTCCAGAGAGATTTAGGTTTGTCTACTTCCCTGGATGCATCAACTGGATCTGACATCTTTGGCATGTATGACCCATCTGTGATTACATCGTGTATTTTTTCATCAATTGAATCGAGATGTGCAAGCATTCTCAGCTTCCAGTGATTGATTTTGTCAAATGAGCATGTTGGTGGCTCTCCACTGTTAGGGCATTTGGGTAGCTTTGGAGGAGCCATGTTTTCTTCACAAAATAAACTGTTAGTAACTTATTTACAGAAATAAATCAAAAGAAATGACCTTTTCTTTCAAAACTGTGAGGTTTGGACAGTCAGGCTCTGATACCAATTATAAGATCCATAGGTACAACCTAGAGAGGAGGGGGGGTGAATAGGTTGTATTCAACTTTTCAGTGTAATAAAGCGGAATATTTGATTTTAATACACTGATGATCTTTACAGACTATCAAGGGTGTCTGCAGCAGAGACTTGTACTTTGAGAATTTGTCTCTGTTTGCTGTTTTAATTGATTTCCAATAGTTCTAAAAATACAAAGTAATGGAAAGAAAGTAAAGAACACATGATTTATACTAGTTCGGACACTCGTTATCAACTGATAAGCGAAAGCTTAGTCGAGTCTTCCCTTGGTGACCAGCATAGTCAATCCAAGAGGTGAGTTCACTATCTTCTTATTTTTGGCTTACAAAACAATCCCTTTATAAGTTTGCCAACTTGTCAAATGGGTGAAGAACCTAGACACTTTGCACAGATCCTTTGCTGGACTCTACTGCAGCATCTGTTCTTCAATGTAGACTAGTGAACTCCTTTCTTCCTGCTTTTTCAATTCAGCTCACTTGAATAGTTTGAATTCGGATTTGTTTTGCACACTTTGTACGTTCAATTCTTCATTCAACAACACACTGTTCCTTGAGCTCTTTGATCCCCTTTTATAGGCTAAGGGAATGAACCCGTGACTGTACCAGGTCTGATGTTGGCAGCTTATCACATATGACTCCTTCACTGATGTTGGCAGCTCACTTTATTCTGATCCTCGTACTGTCACTCCATTACTCAAATCTTCGATTTGATCAATCCTTAGACTTCTTCCCTAACCTTACCAACCATATATGCTGCACTCCAGTCTGCTGCAACTCAGTCTGCCCTCTGTACCGTTGAATTCCCGTTTGCACTCAGTCACTGCTGCAACTTTGTCTACACCCAGATCTGATGCAATCTATCATGCATTGCTATGTTGTCCCTAGTCTGCAAAATTGATCCCAAATCTTGAAGCATTTACAGGTCTTTTGTTTTCCACGCATGTCTTACCTGCCTTGCTGAAATTCTCTGTAATAATCTGCATCTGGTGGCCCACAATGCTCTTCATCTGTGGTCTTCTGCTCTACAGCATCTAACCTAGACTGCAGATTCCTAACTAATTTCAAGCCTAAGCACACTAACTATATCATGGTTAATACTTCTAAGTTTTTTTCATCAATTTTTATACAACTGGAGGGATAATACATTCCTATCACAAATCTTAGGGTTCTCAAACCTTTTTGATTTTGTAAAAAAAGGGGGGAGGAATAGAGTTCTAGGGTTTATCTAGTTAAATACAAGGATTGGCTTTAGTTTGTTTGCTTACTTTTGATATCTTGTTTGTATCTGGCTGCTTCTCTGTTTCTTTGTTTGATATCTGAATATAATACATTCTTTTCTCTTGCATTGTTCTGTGATTTCTTGCATTGTTCTGTGATGTGTTATGACTTGGAACTGATTTTGCTTAAACTTTATACTAGATTGACTTAGATTTTTGACAACATCAAATAGGGGGAGATTGATGAGACTAACAAGATTTATATGATGAGATCTTTGTGATATCATTGTTTAATCTATTATTATTTATGATTTGATATGTCAAAATATCATTTTTTGTTTAAGTTTAAGCATATTGTCTATTATTAGAACTTGTTCCTCTTGAGTTAGACACTACAAAAAAAGGGCCATTTTGCGACGGAAATTTTCCGTCGTAAAAAGCCAAAAATCCATCACTAAAACTGTTTTGCGACAGATTAGTGACGGATTATTTCCGTCGCTAAACCAAAAATTAACGACGGATCTATCGCTAAACCAAAAATATAGCGACGGATTGACTTTTTCCGTCGTTAATTTTTGTTTCCCATACTTGCAAATTTAGCGACGGAATTTCCGTCGCTAAATGTCATTATCAATTTTTAAAAATTTAGCGACGGATTCCATCGCTAAGTTATTTCTTCCTAAAATAGCGATGGATTTCGTTGCTAAAAAACTCTTTCAATTATTGAACATTTAGCGACGGATTCCGTCGCTAATTGAGTTTAATTCAAAAAATAAATCAGAATTTCAACGCTTACCAATAGAAATACATGTACCTGGAACATCAAGAAACTCATCAAGTAACTTAGAAATATACAAACATCAATCAAATTGAACTAAAATTTCGAATTATACAAATGTAACGAGTTTACAACAACCTAATAGGCGTCAATGGCCAGCTAGTCTAACATTGCGCTACTTTGGGGGACAGGAATCGTCATCTGGAGGTGGTTGAAAAGGAGGAAAACTCTACCAGCCTCGTTCTGACATGTGGAAGGATCCTCGCCCATCTTCATGAAGAGGAAGGCCATCTACTACTCCATCCTAGCCTGGCTCTGTCAGAGGGTGAGGACTTCTTGCTTCAACTGATAGTAATCCTCTGGAATCCCCCGAGAGCTTTGCAATTCACTCCTGAATGAAGAGCTGAGCATGGATCGGGGGTATAATTGGCTCGCAGCTGAGCCGATGCCATATACCCTTTCCTTGTCGGTCCGAGAGACCTCCAAGAAAGCCCGATCAGCCACTGCATGAAACTGCTGCTGAGCAATCTCGGGATCGACAGACTCATCCATCTGCGACTCAGGCAGCTGACCGAGTCGCTCAAAATATGTATCCTACAATAGATTATTTGTAATGCATTAGTAATGTGAAAAATATAATAGAACTGTATTTAATAAATAAGGAGCGAAAGAAAAGATACCCGAAGCTGTGTCACAGGCTCGTCAACTAGCGGAATGTCCGCTACAGACTTCTCGGCCTGAATGGTCTCTACAACGCCAGGGGCATCCGACTTCTTATGAATCTGGAGAAAAACCTCGGAGCCCATGACCTTTCATTTCAAGGCCATCTCCTAAAACAATTTAATCAAAACAATGAGTTAAAGAAGCTTAAATGATTGTTATACGAAATTTTGTTAATGAAATGATAAAACACGTATAAATCTTAAATGTATCGAATGAAAAAGAAAACACAAAAAACTAACCATCCTCTTCCCGATGGCGACAGAGGACACACTACCCTGAGTGTGTATCGCGATCCCCTTCGCCCGGTTCTGCTCGGCAATGTCAAATTTCGTCTGGAAATCCTCACTCGCGCGCTGTCTCTCCAAGAGATCCATCTGAAGCTCGAAGAGCATCCACTGTACGCTGTCGAATCGCCCCTCAATGATAGCGATTCGAGCCTTGTAGAAGATGTCTGGGAAACGACGTTTCAACGTCGCCTCCCATCCAGCGCATACCCGTGCATCGAGTGAAGGATCTCAGGTATAGTACTGCGTCTGAAAGAAACAATAGAACATATAAATTTCTATAGTACATTTATATATATCGACATAAAATTAGAGATAACATAAGAAAGGGATTTCGGGCTCGTACCGAGAACCAACCGAACATGCGATCACGTGCTTGTAGTGGAACCTCTGAATAGGTAGTCCACAACGCCTCATAGAAGGCCGTGAATGATGCAGCGACTGTCCTGACTACGTCACTATGATAAAACCTACATCATATAGTGCCAAATACACATAAGTATTTGATAAATACATCTAGTAATCGAAGATAAAATGTATATTGGAGAATCCAAAAGGGAAAGAAAAGGTAAATATCTTACCGGTGTGTATCTTGATGTAATGGAGAGCTAGGATCGATGTCTGGCAGTCTAGCTCTACTACCACAGGAGGACGATGGCCGTGCTGATGTAGAAGCACTAGGAGAGGGCTCATCCGGAGGCAACGCCGGGGCGAACTGCCCATGACCGTGCCGCACATCGGCCATGATGTTTAACTGATCATGCTGGGGCTCTCCCTCTGTCGCAGGAATGTGAGATGGCATCGTACTCTCAAAGCTCCTAGAGATGCTCCTGTCAGAACGACGATCCCGTGAACTAGTGCCGCGTCCGCTGGATTGTCCACGCAAAGTACTACGTCTACCCCTGGAATCACCGGATGACGACATCTGCGAACATATAAGGAAAAAATGTTGGTTTCTTCTC
>JAOVYX010016214.1:0-25372 GCA_035668315.1 Drosera spatulata | reverse complement strand
GAGATGTATAGAAAGATAGGGAGAGCTGAATACAAGAACCCAAGTTGGTTTCCACGTGACGTCCGTCGGCTATTGGCAAAGATATTGGACCCAAACCCTGAAACTAGAATCACCATTGCCAAGATAAAAGAAAGTGCTTGGTACAGAAAGGATTCTGGTTTGAATAAATCTCAATCAGACACTAGAGATGCTGCTCCTTCGCATAACCAAGGGGAAGCTGGCCCTTCTCAAAGTAGCAGTACAGATGGTGAAGCAAAGCAGGAGTTGATCTCACTCAATGAGTTGAATGCTTTTGACATTATATCTCTCTCATGTGGGTTTGATCTGTCCGGACTATTCGAGGAAAGTCAACCAAGGAAGGAAGCGAGGTTTACTTCCAGGCAACCTGCACCAGTCATCATTTCCAGGCTCATAGAAATGGGTAATAAATTGAGGTTTAAAGTGAAAAGGTTAGACAAGGGGCTTCTGAATTTTGAAGCATCAGAGGAAGGTAGAAACGGTGTCGTATCTATTGATGCGGAAATTTTTGAGGTGACCTCGTCCCTATTCTTGGTGGAGATGCGCAAGTCCAACGGAGACGCATTAGAATACCAGAAAATACTAAAGGAAGACATAAGACCTGCTCTGCAAGATATTGTTTGGGCATGGCAAGGTGAACAACACCATTTTCAGCGAGAGTCCATCCCACGATCACAGGGAACATTGCAGCAGCAGCAGCAACCTCCACAAACGCAGAAAGAGGAACCACTTACATCGTAGTGATTTATTTATCTTGCAATATTTAGTGTGAAAAATTGATCTCGTATTCTTAGGGTCTGGTTTCTGTTCTGGGTCTGATCTTACATCATATGATTAGTAAAATGCTGCGCTTTTGTAAAGTAGGATTTTGTATGAGTACTCTTGACCCAGGAGCTAACATTGACATGATTTTCTTCTTCTTCTTTATTTTCTTTTTTCTTTTTTCTTTTTTCTTTTTGTCTTGTATTTCTATTTTATTTCATTTTTTAAAAAGTTTGAATTTGGTTGTTGTTGGTACTTCTGTGTTGATTGAGGTATGCGGAAGAATCGTGGTGTCTTATGTTATTTTAGGAATACTAAGGGGCATTCGGTTTGTGCCTTAATTGTTCTTCGTAGAGCTGTAGAGTTCGCATGGCTAAAGGGATCTTGAGAACTTCTAAGCTGCATACCATCAAAGAGATGTTGTTTTCATTTTACTTCATTGTTGAATACTACTCAGATTGTGGCATTTTCTAGGTTTCACAAAATGGGGAAATCTACCGCTAGTGGTTCGAGGCAAAATTAGAGCTTTGATATGGTACCAGGCCACGCCAGTTGTCGCGACCAACTTCTTAACTGTTATAAAATAGATTGTGGTTGAATGGTCGTAAGTGTGATAACCAGGGTCCGCAAATGGTAAAGCCTTGATATTCCTTTCTCTTCTTTCATTCCAGGCATGCTCAGTCCTATCTAAAACGGGCGAATCACCAGAAATGAATGAAATCGTATCACACACAAGAAAGAGAGATTTATGATGCATAGAAAGATCTTACTGGTATTTTACAACATGAACTGACAATACAATAAGAACCTATGGGCTATGACTTCATTCCTTAACATGAGTGAGTAATGACAATGTTTGGAAAGTTTATTTCTCAAACAGAATATTTGAGAGTTGGTTATGAGATATCACAATTGAACGAAAATAGGAGATCTAGTTAAGTCGATGATCTCGGGGCAGATGGTCGACATCCTTCTCTTCTTGTTGTGTGGCTTAGTCTGGCAAGCAGGTGAAGGAGTAAATAAATCAATGACCTCAATCTCATCGCCTAAGCATGACTGGGTAATACCAGCTAGGGTTTCTGGTAAAGACAGCCCAGAGCTCTTGTATGAGACATCTAAATCCCGGACTGCAGGTGCGATTATCCCGGGCGTGCCATTTGCAGATGGAGAGATGCTCATGCTCAAGATATCAACCTGACATGGCCGGTCGTGATTATCTGGTGAAGGGTAACAGTCATCCCTGAGTTTTTCATGTATCCAGTGTCCCTGGCCACCATCAAATGGACCAAATGCTGGTTTCATGTTGTGATAGACAACATCATCATTCATGAAGTGACCTTCAACTAGTGCTTCCTCAACTGACGCCCCACGAGTAGATGCAGTCACTATGTTCCCCTCATCACTATATTGTCGTCGAACAGTATCATCCGAGTAGTGATCTTCCTGTGAGGCAGCCGCAGCATCAGCATGCAACCCCCTTGAATAGCACGGGAGGTCGTCCATAGAACAGATTTGGACCTTCATCTGGGGAGGTAAGGTAGGACAGCCAGCGATATGATTCATGTACTTGGTGGAGAAGAAGTTGGGGGTGAGATGCATAGTCCGCCAGGTATGGAGAGTGAGCATAGCGTAGGCAAGTTTGATCTTGTTGGTTAGGCCGGAGAGGGATTTGAAAGAAGAAGCCGTCTCCCTCACTGCCACAGACTCTCTCGGGTGCTGCCACGCCCATTCAAACTGCATGTATGTAGTATAATTAAACTTGGAGAATCACAAAATTACAAGGGGGATGCTACATATGCTGCCTGTGAATTAGAGTATAGAGGGGGGCAAGGCAAATGAATGAATTGTGAAGAGAGTACGTAGAATACCTGGAGAGCAGCGACGTGAGTAGGGAAGCCATAGATGCACAACGCCATTTCCCAGGGGCGTTTCTTCTTAGTCCTCCACGCTCCACTCCTAATTTCCCCGTTGTGTTGTCTGATTCGGCGCCGAGGATTCACTGTGAACCTGTGTCATGGCATACGCACACACCAGTTGTTACCAAAATTAATCAAACGCATAACCTTCGATGACATTCAAAATGAATGAGAAGAAAGAAGAAATTGGCAGTCATCAACTGAACTGACCCGATATAAGTATGTCCCTTGTGGCGGGGGCTGAGCGACGCCAGAAGATAGCATCCGAAGAACCGTTGATGATCTCCATTGATTGAATCTCGGATGTCTCCTCCATCATCTCCACATTCTTCCATTTCCACTTCCCCTGATTTTAGGGTTTCTGACGATCTTCCTTTCTTTCTCCTCATCTCTCTCCTCCCTCGAATTTGACCGTTGGGAAATGGTACCCAAATAAATTTTGCATACGCTGTTCATGTATCCAACCACAATTTAGATATTTAGGAGTATACAGTACATTGTCTTTTGCAATTCTTCCTTCCATTGATTTATATATCTATATTCATGATGTCTATCTAGTTTTTATGATTCTACGATGATTTTTTTGATAATATTTTGATAATTCTCATTCTAAAAATATAAAAATTTATAATTTGAACAACATTTATAAGAAACAATTGATAAATTCGAATAATATATTTAAGAAAATGATTAATATTGTAATTTCCATTCATATATCCCTGATGTGTGTCATGATTGTATCCATGATATTGTGGAGCTTAGATTGTATTTATTTGATGAAATGAACATAAAATAAAACATTCCATCGAAATGAAAGAAAAATATGTTTGATTATCTCATTTTCAAGGAATAGAATACTTTCTTCAAAATGTCATTCAAGCTTCAAACATCTCTTTTCGTTCCTACTTCCACCAAAGGGATTCATCCATTCCAACCGTAATAAAATGATTCAAAACAATTTTGAACACTTTTTTTTTTTTTTTATCTTTACTTGATATAAATTCTACATATAACATACAGTTTTCCATTTGATGATATAAAAATCAATTTCTATTTCAATGCTACAACCAAACACTCAGTGACGGAATGAATGACTAATTCCGTTACAGCCACCATTCGATTAGAATTATACATTCCACTCCATTTAAATGGATTCATTCAATCCAAACACGACACAGTTTTGATCATTGCAGATCTTTCTGTATTGCAATTATCTAAAGAAAAAACTAAACCGGAAAAATATGAAAAAGGAAACCCAGGAACAAGAACTGAGGCCCAGGGGCATCTGTATTTTGAATCCAAAGAATATCAAGTTAATCCAGACTTCGGTTCAACCACCAGCAGGTATAGGTGTATGAAAGATCTCTCCGAGCACTTCACGACTCTGTATACAGGAATTCTATGTCCATGAGAAGGCAGAGCATCTCGCCTCTAGTACATCATATATTGCAGCAAATAACGAACTCTTTATCCAATGATGTAAACAGTCATGATGAAGAAAGTGCAGTGTAACCATACTGAGGTGCAGTGAACCATAAATTGATGGCTCAAACAGATAATTGTGCTCCATCCATCCATATCGAAGGGTTTAGAAACTTCGCTCAGCACATGCTTGGGTAGAACTTGGATGACAATTTAAAAGCAGCCAGGTCATTGATGACCTGCACAGTCTCGGATCCCAGTAGCTTTGTTTCAACTTCTTCCAATTTGGTGTTACAACCCCACACCCTCACGCATAATCTGCGGCACCTCTCAGATGACTGCTGAAAATATATTTTGCACCACTCTGTAAGATCGGTCTTGCTAATGCTTCTCAGTTCCTGTGCTTCCTTCTCAGATAAATCAAACATGTACCTGAAAAAACAGATAATCCCTTGCTTGCATCAAAGCCGGAAACTAAAGGGTAAACAGGAAAAAGGAATAACAAGCAGCGAAGATGCATGAGACACCAACAACCTCACTGCTCAAAACACCAATTTTGTCTCTCCCTCCTCGTATACAGTATTTCCATCATTTTCAGATAAGGTCCTATTATTCATCGTTTTCATACTTTTAACTGTTTCTGGCAGGGTGATTAAGAAAAAAAGGGTTCCATTGTGCTAGACTATCAATTCAGAAGTCCGCAAAGCAAAAGAGCATTACAGGAGATGACAAGTGTTAAGAAGGTTCATGCTGTGCTTTGCCTCAAGAGGAAACAGGCTCCATTGTCTTCAAGATTTAGATTGACAATACAACCAATCGTACCAGAAGTACACTATGGGAAAATTTTTCATGCTGATTGGCTGCTGCAACGAGCACATGATTACATGCTGTAAATACATTGATTTCCGGTATTTTGTTCTTATAAACATTTTCTTGTTTATTTCCCCACAACCCAATGGTCAGATTCATTGAAACACAGAACTGTTTGTGTTTTTTACAACACAAACATTTTTCCTATAAATATTTAATTGTTGACAAACCCACATCATGGAAAACTTGACACCTATACATACGTAATAATGAGTCAATCCTATTGCCAGTTAGTCTAAAAATTGAATCTCATGTTTCCACATAGTAGAATCCTAGAGTGATAAGATGAAATCAGAGCCCAATAGGCCTAGGCCTATACATACATAATCTGTCTGCCCCACTCAAATTGCATGTCCAAACTTCTAGCACAAACAGTCATTCAACTCATCACAAATGCATTTTGTGGGAAAAAAAAAGGTTAAAAGAAGAAAAAGAACAGAAATTCATCGCAAAAGCATAGAAGATCCTGAAGTATTCAACTCATGATCAATTGATTTTTATTTTATTTGGGACCTCAGAGTGCCAATATAAACCAATATTGGGAATCTAAGGAAAAGAGGAATACAAGTCGAGGAGAGCATTTAGTATTGCATACCGTCCGTCAACAATTTGACTCCAAATCCTATTAGTTTCACATGCCAGAGATGGATCTTTCTCTAATAGCTGCGCTATCAACCCATTCTTGTAACTGTCAAAGGACTCATCATCCACTGCATCCTGGAATGCCAACTATTAAGGTTAGATGTTGTGATCGCAAGCAATAGCCATGGTGGCAACTTGCTGCAGACTGCAGTTGGAAAGAGAAAGCATAAGCTTGTATTAATGTGTGTAGAATCTTGTACAGGATTCTCTGAACATAGCAAAACATCCCTCGCCCTTAGGACACAACGAACAGAAGGTGCAGTGATCAGTGTGAAAATAAGCATAGCATCATAACAAACAAGGTGGGTTGAGACATAAATGACACAGAAAATTTCAAAACAAACGAGGTGGGTTGAGAATAAAGACAGGACACTCGGGTTTGGGAAATCTATCTATAAATTTGGTGTTGCACCAACAACTGACAAAGTGAGTAACAACATTAAGGCAAATGGTAATATCAAAAAAGCCTTCTAATGCGCTTGTGAGGATATACGCAGCAAATAAAGATACGCAAGTCAAAAGGCATTTCACACAAGATATTGTCAGGCATCAGGCTGGTGGCTAGTGGCTACTCCTCTCACAAATCAAACAAGTTTACAAGAATTGCAGAATGAAGGCAAGGAAAAGAATGCATTAAGATATTTCTAATGAAATTTTTTTACAACAAAAAGAAAGGATTGGTTAACTCATACAAGATGCACGCACTTCCAGCAATATATTGCACACAACAATTTTCCACATGAGACATGCCGTTATAGAAAAATCTAGAGATATATGTCTCACCAACAAATCTTCCAATCCGTGAATGAAGCTATTGATTCTGTTATGTAAGTACATAGGATCATAATCGGATGATTGAACACAGAAGCAGAAACCAAAAACACGATACGTCATTCTTGGGCCACAGTCAACAACATAACCAAGCTGCTCCGTTGTCCTATATTCAGGATTAGATAATTTAATATGAGAAACATAAACATAAGAATAAGAGAAAGCAAATGGAACTTGAAAAAAATTCCAATACCACCTTCTAAAAATGCAACCATGGGATAAACTTTAATGGTGCTCATACACATGTACAATTCGAGATTGAAATGCATAAATGTGAAGACAAACACAACAAGCCACATAATCTTGTGAAGTACACAGTGTGAGGAGAATGAGATACGCAGTCTCATCCATGTTATTATACAATAGAGAGACTATTCCCTTATGTTCTTAGGAGTATCCAACCTCTCTCACTACATAGTTAGGGAAAATAATGTTTATCACTTAACCATTCCTTCTAGACTCGAGATTGAAGCGCATATGTGCCGTGCTTATCACTAGTTTGAGAGTCATTTTAGAACTAGTAAATTATTATTTTGCAATACTCATAATTTGGTTCTCAACTTTATAGGGTTTGCATCATCACAGAAGATCTAATGGAGGAGATTGAAACACGAGAATTATCGAATAAAATTATAAAATGGGTAATCTGGTCTTAACTATTTATTGCTACTTTAATCTTTGATCTCAACCATCAGATTTCACTTATTTAGCTCTAGACGCACAAAAGTCATGATAGTCATAAAATCCATATAAATACATACATCGGAAATACCTTGATGCTTCCGAAGCAGCGCACACACTACTGCATAATCCTATATTCCTATTGAGAGTATGTTAACCCACACTAAAGTACAAGTCTAACTAGTACTGCAAGTTAGGGCTTTTTACTCTCTGTGGGGTTCTGCAGCAAACGCTGCAGCTACAACAACCCTGACATGCCCTATGTATATATAAACATAATCACATAATCACATAATCACATAAACATAATCACATAATCACATATGGTTTATTATTAAACTTAGCATGCTCCTACGGTAAAAAAGGAAAACCCACTTTTGCAATAGAGGTTATAATAAACATAATGAAAATTGGTTGATCTGCAATCAACAAGAACAGAATCCACAAAAGTCAAAGAATTGCCCGCCAATCTTAGAAGAACTACACAAAAAGTCATTTATCATCCCAAGATGCTGACCTCAACTGATTGAATAATGGCTCTTGCACTATCTCATCAAGAAGATCTGAGTAAGCTTTCATTTTGATTGAATCCACATTATTTTCCTGCTCAAGCTGATAATAAATCTGACCAAAATGAAGAGATACATACCAAAGGCGTTAAGAATATGGATTCGCACTGACTATGAGGTGAGATAGTAGAAAAAGTACAAAGAATATAAATCCACATTATATTCCTGCTCAAGCTGATAATAAAGCTGCCTAAAATGCAGAGACATATGCCAAAGGCGTCAAGAATATGGATTCGCATGACTACGAGAGCCACTGGAAAGCGTACACCTAAAGATGAGTCACTCTCCACTTACCTCCACAACAGAGTTTGTCTCCAGTTTGTTTTTCACGGGGATATCAAAAACAAGATTTGCACCAAAAGGGAGGCACAAGATTTGCTCCTGATGCCGCAGCACAATTGGGAGTGGTTCCACAGAAAGGTTTTTTCTAAATATTCTTGACAAACTCATCGCTTCTTCCTCCAGTAAATTGCCATGGCATAGCGCCTCAATATACAACTGAAGCAGCAAAGTAGAATGGCAGGAGTTCAGCAGATGTGGGCAATAACTAAGAATGTAGGGTTAGCCAAGCCCACTTAAAAGTGCAGAATGAGTGAGTAATGAGGGGATCCACTCACGTATGAAGCATTCCTGCCACATTTTGCATACCTGGGAAAGAAGCTTTGGAATAAAGAGAAGCAGATCATTAAGAGACAGGTCCTTCAAGAAGTGCAGCTTATCATCAACATCCCAGAAACTTTTGCACAGAAGTCGCAGTCTTGAGTAAGTTGCATGATTCATAGGCTTCATATTGGCATTCCTCAGACTTCTCTTCATCTCTTCTTTAATAATCTAAAAGCAGAAAAAATGGATAGCTTATAGAAAAACACAAAAAGAGTGGCAGAAGGCTGGCTCCACTGCTTCCCTAAATTTAAAGGGGAGTTTGTGCTATAGCAGGGACTATTAATATCTAAAGATGACATCATTAACTCCTCTTTCTTCTCAGCCTTCTGGATAGATGAAATTAAAACCAAAAACAAAGTCCAACCCGAAGAAATTTATTGTTACCATAAATCGGTCATCCCTCAGGAGAAATGATTTCACTATCGCCAATACTTTGGAAAGGAGGACTGGTAGCTTATCATTGAACCCATAAAGCTTCAGCTCTAGTTTGTCACTAGAAAGTGACACAGAAGTTTCCAACTTAGCAACGCTCGCCTGCAGACCAAGCAAATCGGGACAGTCAATCAGACGAAAAGATTTGAATTAAGACAAAGTGAACAACATACAAATGAAAGTTGAGCGAGAATCTTCATTACTTAGAAGTTTTTTTTTTTTTTTTTTTTGGGAAATTGGCCTACAAGTTTTTTTAAGAGTGCTATTTAGGGAGTTTTCTGTCAATAATTTTGTCCAAGGAGAAAATGTGCCAAAAACAAGGAATTTTTCAAAGAACAGAGAAGTCACTGTCTAGATCCAAAAATCAGGAGTTTTATGTCAATTATCCCATATTTATAAGGATATTACCTCGGTTTATTTATCTATCTCAACCACCAGTTTCTTCTGGTATACTTTTTGGTTGCAATGATGTTTTGTTAAAAATATTAAAAAAAAACTGCTACCCGATAAACATGCATCTTAAAGTTGGAAAAAAATAATATTGCACATTACACCAAGGAAATATTATCGAAAACTAATGCCGTGTGAATTTTAGGATGGCCATCATTCTAATTACTTGAAAAGCACAAGCAGTGAATACTTGAACCAACCTGATATATAACTTCGTTTAGCTCATCTTTCAGAAGGAGCACAAATAATTCAGTCAAGACAGAGCTCCCAAGAGTCTCATAGGCACCCTTTAAGTTGATGCGGAAATAGGTATTCGCACGAGGAAGCTTAAATGTTGTGTCAAGCTTGTACCATAACTTCATGAGAGGTTCATCAAGTATACATCTAGGGTAGGATGTACTAGTGAAGTCATCCCCCAGGTTATTGGCATGAACAGAAAAGTTTACGGGAATGAACTCATTTTTTACAGGCAGATGCAACAAGGCATCAACTTCTGGAGGGTCAGACCATAGGTCCAACATCTGTGGAGGGACAGCTTCCACAAGGTATCTTGATCCAAACCAGGGCTCATATTTTATACCTGAAAATAGAGAGATAAGAAAAATATAATATAACTTTGCACCAATAGTAACTTATATCACATACTTCACTCGTATGAAAATATACTTACAGCGAATTAAGGAAAGCATTTATCAAGGTCACAATATCAGAGGTATATAATCTTCGAAAGACAATAATCAAGGAGTAAATCTAAAGTACATGGTGTTAATGGAACAAGCAAGAAGCACATGCGATTTTTGAGAAAAAAATACCAGAATGCATGATCTTTTCTTCCGTCCAAACAGGTGAAATTTAATCCTCCTTAAGTCACACTCTCATACCAAGATTAGTGCAACTTCTGCTTAAACACATAATTCAACGTGCTTTTTAAGAACTTCTCGACTCCATTAAAAATGTGTAATTTAAGTACATGTTGGACACGACAAATCATACACATTAAACTTTCTCTGGCACAAAAGTTCCTGCGAATATAATTATTAGACGTGTTCCGGGACCTGACTCCATACTTAGCTTGACAAACACACATAGATGGAAATGCAGCGATTAAAATGATATGAAGTATGTATGAGTATCGATTATAAATAATAAAGGAAAATCCAAAATATTCAATACAAATTTCCACAGTAAGAGCAAATTAATTGATATATGATGAGAACTATGGGTGTGACACATCCCCGGTCAACAATTAATTAAAAGCTAGATGATGGTCTGGATTATAACGCTTCTCTTTAACAAAATTGACAAGGTTATACTGTCCGTGTCCAATTATAGTTGTATAATGCTTCTCTTTTCCCTTTTGTGCTTTCTCTTTACCCAATTTTCTGGAAATCACTCATCAGATGTGCAACAAAAAAAAAAAAAAAAAAAAGACGAAGAAAATCTACAAGATCGACATTTCGAAAAAGCATAAAGCCATGGGAGGAACAAGTCAGAAAACCACAGACATAGAAAAAGGCCCCCTATGAATGGTCACTCCAGAAATTCTTTTACCAAGGCTGCCACATATGAGTTTTAATTGGTAATATATTTACAGCAGCCGTCTTCTTCGGTTTTCTCCAGGATGCTGTACTTTGTCCAGCAAAACTACTAAGTGACTTCTTCCTTTTAGAATACTTTTGTCATCTAGAATATGGACCTTGCCTCCAAGGTGAAAATGGGTTTGAAAATGTTATACTCTCTCCATCCCATTAAGAATGCAACACTTTGACTCAGAGCGAGAATTTATGTGTAGAATTTTATACAAATGACTTATTTGCCCATTTGGTTTAGTGAGAGAGAGAAGCTAGAACAAGAAAAAAAGGAGAAAAATAGTGGGATGAGTTGATGATATAAAGTAAAAAGGACGTTTAGTATTTTTGTAGAAAAAAGTTTCCAAATATGAAAGACTTGCATCCTTTGTAGGACATCAAAAATTCAAAATTAGGAAAGTGTTAGCATCTTTTGTGAGATGTTGATCTTACACTCCATGCTTAAGCTTATCATAGTTGACAATACTAATATTCATCACATTGGAATATCATATTTTCTGCCAATCCTTGTCAGCAATGTGCCTCAAACATAAGATCCAAGAACCTGCACTAGGATAACCTCACACCATCTAAATCCAAATCCAAATCACCTCAAAGAAAGAGTTTTGCCAAGTTTGTCAAAATGGCATCCACTACAGTTCAATTAATGTGATGTGTCAATATTTTGCATTTAGTTATTCAATGTACCAAGTCTAAGCATGTCCAGCTTCTGACTAATTTTTTCCAGCCTTTTATAAACCCAGGCATGACTAGTTCTTGTTACGAACCACATTAGATACTCCATCACTACAAGGAAGCTAAAAGACGCCTAAATTTGGAACAACAAAAACCGAACTTGATGCCTCCTATTCATCTACGTAATAATATTTAAGATTATGAAAAATGAAATTTCCATATCACAAGAAACAAAACAAGTTAATTGCGATGAAGAAATTACCTTCCAACTTGTCAAAAGACTTTGATACTATATCGAGCCTCATATTTCTGGGGGTCAAGAAACTGAGGATGCTAGCAATCAGCTCCGCATCCCAGACTTTGAATGCATAATCGCCATAAATAACATGCTCCGCAGGATACAAAAGCATATTAACTGAAAAAAAAAATCAAAGAGGAAATAATAATCAAACTTTTATAGGAAGCACAAAAATAAGAATAAAAGAATCCTCATGTTTCTAGGGGTCAAGAAATTGAGGGATTTTAG
Organism: Drosera spatulata; assembly: GCA_035668315.1. Taxonomy (NCBI): domain Eukaryota; kingdom Viridiplantae; phylum Streptophyta; class Magnoliopsida; order Caryophyllales; family Droseraceae; genus Drosera; species Drosera spatulata. The sequence continues at coordinate 13,326 of JAOVYX010016214.1, read as the reverse complement.
TAATCATCTAAGCCTTCCAGACCTTGAACACATAATCACCATAAAAAATCAAATTCACGGAAAAAATTGAATGAAAAAATAATCATTTAACTTAAATGGGAAGCACAAAGATAAGAATAAAATAATCATCATCATCTGATGTCCGTGAACATGCAACATAGATCTAGTAAGTGAAAATGCGTGAAATTGAAATGGAAGGCCACATGCAACCTAAATATGCAAGTGATAAGTACTTTCTCTTAGTTCGTTTGAAGTATGATAAGATGACCTGCAAGTTCAGCGGCATAATCATCCTGAGATTTCTCCTCAGCAAACCTGAAATCCATATTACCAATATCCTGGAGTTCCTTAAATATCCACTGTTCTGGAGGAGACTGGCGCAATAGCTTCAGGTATTGGTAAACATAACCAATAATCTCATGGATCTGCCAAAGCAGCCAAACAATATTGTTCAAGTAACTGCTATCAATAAAATCAAACAAATAAGCACAGAACACAAAATACACTAGACAAGTAAGGAAGAGGCCTTCCAACCGTTGAACAAAGAGAAACTCATTCATCCACCATTATGACATGGGCGACAAGTGTCTCTGGTCTATTTCTGCTCCATCGGAATGCTTTTGGTGGCAGGTCTTTCTATGACCGATATGGACCTCACTAACGGGTCTTGTTCTGTACACCTAGGTATGGATCTATATCACCAAGGTCAGTATACGAATCTGCTGCGTCTTTTATCTCTGGTCTTGGATCACCTACTAACTACTGCACAGCGGCAAGGACTGGAACTGCCTCCGTGTTTAGAAGGTCATAACTCTCATCAAAATGGATAAGGTGATAAGTTGCATCAAAAAGGTCATAACTCTCAGAAAAAAGAGGTTCTCTATCATCATGAGCGATGATATTGAACCGGGAGAGGCTTTTTCTTTTTATGTCGACCCTAAAAGAAAACTCCAGCGCTTAGCAACGGCTTTCTAAAGGCAGCTCAATCCCTTGCTTGTTGCAGACAACTAACACGAAGAGGAAGAGCAAGATAAAGGTTGTAAGCCAAGGAAAGCTATCCAATTCCACATGCTCAATCGGGTTAGATTCCGGACTTGTTACTAGGGCAGAGTGAAGTGTGGAGGAAGTAGAGAACATATATGCAAGGCTCGATGCATGGAGAAAAAATTGCAATCGGATGATTGAAGCACAAGTGGCTAGCATCTACCTTCTGGAAACCGGAGTCTGTAAGGTAAATAGACATGCCAAATATATAAGCTATAGATGACCGGTTAATCCCTTCATCTCCAACACCAGCAGAAATAGATGTTATCCATCCTTTATTTTTCAGGAAAAAGTGTAGACTTCCTCTTCCCTCTGCAAAAAAAAGTAAAAAAAAAAAAAAAAAATGACGACGGATTCAATACTTAACTCTAACATGACAAATCAAGCAAGCCGTTGTCTTACCATGCCCAATGATATGAGCTAAGTAGTCCTCAGGTTTCTTCAAATATTCCTTCCAAAGACATGGCAATTTCCACAATATCTCCAGTATATGTACATCTTTAACAGCTTCGAGTTTGTATAACTTGCCAGGATTCCATATAGGACCTTCAATCAGGTTCTCTGGCCTCAATACAGAATGAGGACCCTTTTTCACATCATTGAACAACTGAAGGACCCAGTTCTCCAGAACATCAAGCGACTCTGCAATTTTTATAGTATGTAATAAAAATTATACTACCCATCAATTACTTGTGATCCGCTGAACTAGATATAACAGATTAGCATAAAAAAGGAGAAGGAATTTTTCTTCTTAAATGATGCAACAGCCTCAGATTGTCTTTGTTATAGGTTCATTCTCAACTGAAACAGCCTCCAAGTTTAAGTGGTAGCTGCGTACTAGTTTTCTTTTAGCAGAATCACAAGAGCTTATGGAACATATTACGTAAAGTGCAACAATAACTCCTGATAACTCAACCAATGGTTATCAATCTCCACACCCATCCCATTCCGCTCACGACCAAAGAGTAACAACTCAGCTAGAACACTCATTGATAGCTGAGCTATATTAAATACAAGGACTCGCAAATATGTGAACTCAGACCCCACCCACTGACACACCTTCTGGGTTCTACAAATTGTAAGACAGTTAGAAACCAAGAACCCAAAAAGCTCATAAATGAGAGAAGATATTGTGGCAGCCCATCCAATATGAAAGGAAGAAGAGATTTGTGATTAGATATACAGCACGGTTATTCAATCTTTCTTCACAGTGTGCAGTGATGGGAACATGGTAATATGGAAGCCTGAAAGGCTTGTAACTAGGTTATTGGACCGAGAGGTGTGCGAATGCAATACTATTTTAAAGTTTCTCAGAGTGCAGATCATTATCAAATATATCAACCTGGAGTTCAATCCTCAACTATGTCATGCTTTGATTTGATTTATTAAGCCAAAGCAAATGCCAAACTGGAGTTCAATCCTCAACAACCTCATACCCTTCAAATGATTAAGACACATGAAAATGAGGGAAGAAAGATAAACTGCAACATACTCCCTTCGTCCCAAGGAAATGAAACACTGAACAGTAATGCACCATTTATCACGTATTTTGATGCGTTACTTTTACCTACTAAACAATATGATACGAATTTTATTTTGACCCAGGGTTATAGTATATAACTAAAACTATCTTTGATGTTTCACGATATTTTACAATTGCTCGTCCCGCGGATCATTCGTAGCGCGACCTACTTTATTGTCTAAGTGACAAATGTTACGTTTTTAATGGGACGGAAGGAGTGCCACCTAATGTACTGTTCACTAGAGCTAATGACAAAATTTGGATCATGAGAACCAAAGAGATGGAACATTCAGTAGATAACTCGCTACGCCACATTGATTATGACAATGTCCCCCCATTTTTTGGTTATTATAGCAAGTATTTATGAGAAGGGAACCGGTGGGACTCTGATCAACACCACAACTAGCTAAGCTTCTTCCCGATAACTTCGCCAATAAGAACACAAAGAAACCACGACCAGAGCTTCTAGCCAACTCAATGGAACAAAAGACAATGGAAAAGAAGATAGAAACACAGAGAATTACAACATCTGGTACCTAACATATCAGCTAAATGTAGATAACGTAACGTTATTGTGAAGATTTATCAATACTGTCACTTTTGTCAAATTACTTACTAAAGATTCATGACCTTCCCAGAGAAATCGATACAGAACACCACTGTACCAATTGAACTATGAAAACCAACAATTTTATCACCGATGCCACCAGTTGCAAATATCACTATGTCAAGTTATAGTAGAAACACAATTTTCTCCATTGTCTAGATCATAGGGAAAAAAGTGAAAATCATTTCATGACAATCAGGATGAAATATCATCAAATTTTACCTCCACCAATGACAACAAGCTTCATGACTTGACCATGATAGTTCTCATGGTACAAATTCACGATCTGTTCTTGCAAATTCACCCCATTCTCTACTGCATCACTCAAGCTCTTTTTGTTACCTTGCAATGAAAGTGGGAAAATAGCATTAATAGAAGAGACTGTACTTCTGTAAGATTCGAAAAGGCTAAACATAGAAACTCACCCCAAAAGAATCTGTTAAAAGGATGCCCTGGCAAGGAGGTATGGCACCGGAGCTGCTCAAGCCGGCAAGAATCACTCTGCAAAACCTGGTTGAACTCTTCAAGAGAAAGTCGAGGCATAATGGCCCATCCCAAAGAAAGAATAATGAGCATCAACTGGTGCAAGATTGAGCAATCTACCGATATTAATATTATAGATTAAGGGTGACATACCTGAATCAACGGCCAGTACCTCGCGCTCCATAGCTTCTACTTTTATTAATGGAGAAATGAAGAACTGTGAAAACCTAAACAAAAAAGCAGCTTTTAGTAGTAAGGAAAGGAAAATAGATGGAAGATTAAAACCTGATCCAAGTACAGTCGACAAGAAAATCATCAAAGGGAAATGACAAGCAACAACAATTACTAAATGGGGAAAAAGGGGCTGATTTTTTATTTTGATGCAACCAGAACTAGCAGCAGCAGTGATACTCCAAGCACAAGAGACTTGTTCATTACGCTTTTACAGACTAGTGCTCCAAAAATGAGTCCTATTTGTGGAGTACCGATCCTTAAATGCTGTAGGAAAAATTAAAGAATAGAGTGATTTTTTTTTATTTTTTTTAAATGATCAGGTAGGATACGTTGCATCAGTTCCGAGAGAATAGACTGATCTGTAAAATGATCAACTGATTACACAATTCACACTGAAGTTGCAAAAGAAAACAAATATTTAAAATAGATGTGTGGCACTGGAGGTTTACCTCTTCAAAGCCCCTTTAAGAAATTCCCCTTTAACTTCGAAGTAATAGCACGTATGCTCCACCTCTGTGTATGCATTTGATGAGCCTCCGTGCTTGGATAAGTAACTATCATACTAGAGATGAGAGGAGTTAGCAGGCCCCAACAAGAGTCCCAACTCCCAAGCCCATGATTAAAGGTTCGTCATCTACAATGCCACATGCCTATTTCCTAGAGCTCACTTTGGGACAGTAATAATAGTATCACCATACCGGTCTAAACTTATGAAGCAACGAAACCGACATGAAAGCTGTCGTTCATTTTCCTTTGCACTGAATAGAAAACTCTAATAGAACCAAACGAAAAGATGCAGAACAATGTCGTTTACATTAATTCAAGAAGTGATAGCAAAATAGAAAGCAGAGCAGCAGACCTCATTCTCGTCAGGAAATTCAGCACTCCCCATGAAAAGCATGTGTTCTACAACAACATCATGAACCTTCAAATTATAAGTTTTCGTGTCGGGCTAAGACTCTCACATGACCACATGTGCAAGGATAATACAGGAGAGCTGGAAGAAAGAAGAAAAAAAGACCTAGAAAGTGTGCAAGTCCCTGAGCCTCCGGGGGATCGGAAAAGCTGCCCATCTTCACGCACATTGCTGCGGCAGCCTATCAAATTGACACATATAAAAAGAAACCTATAAACTCGCAAACAAAGCAAGCGAAAGCAGGTAAAGAAAGGTGAAGAATTCCACAGTAACCTTCTTAAACTGAGGCCTGGTACGCTTCCCGTTTCCGCGGGTGTTGGCTCCCTCCACACCGTCCTCGTCGTCGTCGTCGTCGTCGTCGTCGAGGTCTTCTTCGGAGTCATCCGCCTCCAGGTCTTCTTCGGAGTCACCCGCCTCCAGGTCTTCTTCGGAGTTGTTGGGATTGGGAGGATAGATCTCGGGGTCGTGGACCAATATGACAGACAGACCATTGTGGAGCTCAAGGTATCTGTATAATCGCCCGTCGTTTGGGGATTTCACCACCACTTCGTCCGACGGCAATGTCACTCCTCCCTTCGCCATGGGACTCACTTCTCGAGGCACGCAGGGCAAACCAGAGATCAAGGGTACGTCTTCCTCGGGGTCTTTTAAATTGAAATAAATTAAATATTTATTTATCTATATCATATTACTATTTTTTTAAGACATTCATGGTCATAATTAAGTTTTGAATGTTTTATTTTCGAGAAAAAAAAATGTGGTTGTGATTGCAAATAATTTTATATTTTAGTATTAAATTAAAACAATTCAATGTTAATATAATTAAAAAAAATCAAATTTGTTGTCTTTAAACGAAAGAAACAAAATAAATGATCAAAAATAAAAATCAATCAACTATTTTTGGTTTCTCCGTGGACTTCAGCCCTTCTCCTTTCCAAACTGTCCATTCTATATTTGTATTAATGTGGTGCCTTTGGATCAAAATAAGAATAGCTTGAATTGATTTGTTTCAAGCTCTGAAATTGAATGAAAAAGATGAATTGAGAGATAGATAGAGACTCGATGCCCCAATTTGAGATGATTCGAGGCATGTTGGGTAGAATATGTGAATAAGAGTTCATAAAAAGAAAATATTGATTCTCTTAACTGTGTTGGAGAACTTGAGCAAATGATAATTTCTTACTACAAGAACAATACAACAACAAACGACCGCAACAACGGCAGTGTAGATCACCCCAAGTGAGGAGCTGGACAACCTTGAATCCATGATTCAGCACCTCACCTACAACAGAAAAAGAAAACCCAAAAGAATTTGCACACTGCCAACGAAGCACGAAACTCCTTTCTCCTCTCAGAAAGGACCTGATGATGATAATCGAATTGATCCAGGTGAATGGAACGTACAAAAAGAATTGAATGAATATCGACAACCTAATTAAGTCAAAGTCAGTTTATAGACACAAATGGACTCCAAGATGTCAGCGAGTCACCCATGCAGCAGCTTCAAAATGTGGAGCTACTTTCACTGGCAGACATTGAGGGGCCTTCTGACTTGACCACATGCGACCCTCTGCTGCTAATGTCAAGCCCTTGCGGTCTTCCAAACAGGTCATCTTGAAGATATTCTGAGGTATGTCGAGAGTTGGACTGATCCAAATGTTGCATGCTGCCTGGTTCGAACTGATGAAAAGGCAGCAATTGCATACTCTGCTGACCTGAAGGGAGAGGCGGTTGTGCAGGCCCGAGGGAATACATGCTACAAGGAGGGTTGTATGGTGACATTTTGTGTATACTCAAGTTAAATGACTCTGAGGGGCTCATGATTGCACCTGTTGCAATCCGGAACCTCTCCACCTCCTGCTTCAATGCCTCGTTAAGTGCTGCATTAGAAGAAAGATCATTCTAGTCAAATTCCACAAATAAATCCAGAGGAATAATCACGTCAAAGCAAGCGATTTGAAGAGTCATTTAATATATACATGTGAATATAACTTAAACTAAGAAATTATCACGTGGTCTTGATTCTCTTGCATAGAGCATCATACTTACCATCTCGTAACTGAGCTTGTTGCTCCATCGCCTGTAACCGAAGCTTGAGCTCTGCATTTTCAGCAGTAAGACCAGTAGTATCTCTCTGAAAGTCAATCAAAGCAGAAAACTGAAAAAATTAGCCTCAGACATCATAGGGCTTTCATGAACCACTCAGACCAAGAGCACAGAGAAATAAAAGTGGAAAATGCATCTTCTACAGAAAAGGGTGGAAAATGCATTATCAAAAATGGTACCCAACATTTGAAGGCCTATGTTAATTTTTTGAAGTACAAGTGGTTACTTTGCAGTTGTCAGGACCGAGTTCTTTAAGTCAGAATAATCAGATAGCCAAGAATCTCATCTTAAACGCTAAAGGTGAAGTTACAACGATGCCACAATAGCAGACTATTTAGCCAAATTTTTGCTAAAGATGATACGAAAATATCAAACTTTGAGGGTTCTTAACTACAGGTAATGCGGTTGTTTCTGTCGAAGGTATGAAACTTATCTCCAGCCAGCTCATTCACAAGAAGAGTGATCGTGACAAGTAAGGCAAAACAGGGTGAAAGGAAGGACATGAGTCAACTCCATCAATCAATATCTCAATTGGAGAAACTCACTCCCGTGTGATGATAACTGATAAGGATTTGTGAGAAATGACCCAACAGTTAATTAAAAGATAATAGCATCGCCAGCAGTTGTTCTAATACAGCAAACACACACATTTATATGTATATCTGTATACCACATTCACGATGATGGCGTTATATTCACATGAAGGCTTTTAATTCGAAATTATAATCTAATAGCAAAGAATAGGCAACGCAAGAGATGCAGACAAATAAAGCTGGCATAGGACTTGTCAAGATTTAGAGTTGCTTTGGTAAGCATATTGGCCAAAAGAAGACTCTAACTAAATCCAAGTCACCTGGTACAATGTAAGCTGAGCAGAAAGGGTAGTGGCTTCCGTTTGAAGGGTCTGATATTTTCTCTCTAGTTCCAACATGTAACGAGCTTTCCTCTCCTTTGAGCGTGCAGCAGACTGACGATTTGCCAAAATCCTGCCCAAATCATCACTTATCTGAACTTATCAATGAAATTGACTCAAAGCGGAAAATATCAACAGAAGAAGGCTCATGCCTATAGAACTCAATAACAAATTGCAGGCAGTTCAGCTGCTTCAGCATTAAGAAGAAGAAAAATAATTGAAGTTTGCACACTGGTGTGTAATGTGTATGCACTCACAAGAGATACTATACTAAACCCGGTGTTGAATTTGTTTCAGATGCAATGAAATTATACACCAGATAAGAGTTATTGTCTGAGAAAGAACCAGAATGAGTCCCATCATCGAGCAGAATTGACATGGTACATTCATGTAACTTTAGAGGAAGTTAGTATAGGGTGCTTCTATTGTTTCTTCTCAATGGTAAAGGCTCCTTCTAGTCCACCACAAGTACCAAAATTGTACAAAAATTGTGGATCATAATGTAGACATGGTGTGTGTTTCTTCTTTATCCCTTTACACGTGGTCGGACTCCCAAAACTAGGAGGTAGGTTCGAATTGATCAACAAGTAGCTCCCTCCATATATAGAATGAATCTAGGGACATCTCAATTTTATGCAAACATCAGGTATAGGCTGTTGGAGTAAGAAAAAAAAAACCTTAAGAGTTGACTGAAACAGGTTCCATCCATACGTCAAAGAAGTGAGGAGGAGGATTGAAAGGAAAAACCTCTTAGCGCGCTTGGGATCAATGCTCCATAGCTCGGTGAGCTTATCGGGAGGCATAGCCTTCTTAGCTTCCATGATCATCTCACCAAACATGGCATGGGCATTGCCTGCTTCTCCTTTGGTTCCTCTGGAGGAAGAGGGAGCAGCATCTACGGAGTTACTATGCCTGTGCCTTGGCCTGCTGCTTTTGTCTCCTTCTCCTGTCACGCCGCCACCGCCGCCATTATTACTCGGATGATCAAAGAAAATGCTGTTACCACCATGGGGACGCGCAACAGATCCAGCGGCAGATGCAGATGCAGATGCAACAGCATTGGCGTTGGTATCGGCTTTGGCATTGGCATTGGCGGCTAACTTGTCGACGTCGATGTAGGTGGTGAAGAGATCGTCGTCCTCGGTGGAAGATCCGATAGCAGCGGGGTGGTGGAATAATGATGGATCCGAGGATAGATCCATGAAGAAGCCGTCGTCTTCGTCTTCTTCTTCGTCACCGTATGGAATGCGGAGGAGGCAGAAATCTGAATGGGCACGCCGGTGGTGGGGCCCCCTGAACGACGACGGGGACGACGACACCGCATTGGCATTATTCGCATCGTGAATATTGGCATTAGCATCTGCTGCATTGGCATCTGCTGTATTCGCATTCGCATTGGACGGTGGAAGATGCCTCGACGAGGAGCCATTTTCGGAGATGTTGCAGCGAGAAGAAGAGATTGGAGGAGGGTGGTTAGGGTTGGATGGATCTCCTTCCATTTCTCTCTCCCCCTTTCCTCTCTGTTTAACCCCCTCCTCCTCATGCGTCTTATCCCTCCCCCCACCACCATAAAACTTTCGCTTTAAAGAAGCTAAAGTCAGATCCAACACATGAACGAATAGTACTAAATCTATTCGTTAATCCATAATACTTTTTCACTTGCTATGATCATACACATCAACGCTAATGGAAATGTAGATATCAAGATGATTCAATTATCTGAAAAACTCATAATAATTGAAAAAGATTATATCAATTTTATTTATAAATTATCTAAATCACGAGTTTCTATTATCGTCCATGACCTCAAATTCTAACCTGTGGTATTATAACAGTAAAATGCAAACAATACCCAACTCATCAATGTCATTATGGATACGTTTAGCATAGAATCACGGGCTGATTCACTAGCACATTAGATACACACAAGGTGAAAATCCAAAACTAATTATAAGAACTCAACAAATATCCTTTCTGTATTCGACTTGCCAGAATATGTATCTGGCACCAAAAATATAGATATTCCATATCTATACAGTACATTATAGATATCAAACACATGAAGATACCTTATTTGGTGAGGGATAAACCATGGCAACATGGATGGCACACTTCCAGCAAAAATAACCGATCTTAGAAACTTAAACAGAAAGACGGATAGCCTGCATCACCCAACCACCACAACCAAACCGAGACACAGCAAGCTTCCTTTCCCCTACAACAGGATGGGCATACCATCTGCGTGAGCATCAATGTGGATGTGGTCATGGTTGTGGTCGTGATCATCCTGGTGCATGAGTAGTTTTTCTTTCTCATCTACATCTACAGGAACAGCACACTTTTGCTGGTTTTCTCTGTCATTAGCATCCTGCATAACAATGCAGGGAACCAGGTCTGGAGATTCCTCATCCTTCTCGTTGTCACAAGCCAGGTCTGCAACTCCATCTCGCTTTGTAGAACAAAGCTCCAATGGAAGGTTCGGACTCATATTGATCCCACCAGATGGTGGAGCCTCTATTTCAACCTCCGCTTGGCTTTCTTCTTCACGGGCTGGATGAGAATTCAAATCTATGCCTCCCTTGCTACTCTCCCCAGCCCCATCTTCTGCCAAGGATATTCCGGGGGACCCACCAACCAAACCCTCTGAGAGGTTCTTGTTTGTTGGGTGATGGGACTCATCGTGATGGCTTCGTCTCTGCTTAAATGGCATTTGTGTTTGAGAACGTTCACACTGTCGTTTCTTTTTTCTCATCATGAGAGTTTTGAATCGGCGCTTCACTGTGGTACAAACATAGCAGACACACAATGGATCATGCTTCCCTTGCCCGCTAGGGGGTTGAATGCACACTATGCAAGTGCAGCCAGGACGGTGCCTTGGATGTCTCGTAGTGGCTGCTCCACCCCCACTTGACGGCTCTTCTAATTCATGCTCATGTCCATGCTCTCCTAGAGTAGCTGCTGTCGCAAGAGCCTCTAAACCCGAAGGTTGATATCCTGGACTCACTTGAGAACTTTCTGGAATTCTTCTCTTCTTCGAATCAGGGGAAGCTAACAAAAACACACAAGGGAAGTATTATGATTCTGAGGAAACAAACTATGCACAGTGTGTACAACAGTGATACGGAAACATGTACTTCGTTCACAGTTACCAGACACTTTCCTTTCACATATAGGGTCAATCTGCCTGCAGTTGTTATTCTCAAGTTTCAAACTCAGCATAAATCAGACAGAACATGGCATCTCTGGAATAAAACTTCATCTAAACTGAACCAAAAAACGATCACTGTTTTCCTTGTTCCTAGCTTCCTATTGTCATCAATTAGCAGTGATACTTTGCAACTGTAGGTCGGTGTTCTTCAGCTTTATTTGATTGACCACCTAACGAGGTCTACAGAAATATGCACTATATTCAAGGTAGAGAAGTAGGGAGCATTATCAAAAGAAACAGTTATATACCATTCTATTGGCAAGATAGAAAGCTGACTGAGAAACTGAATGACAAGTTCGAACATACACTAAACAGATATAGACGAATCATTAAAAAGAAAAATTAATTCAAAACACCAAGCGTACAAGCAAGTTTATCAACCCAAAAGGAAAAGCAGACCTCCAAAATGTGGACTGAAGCAATTATAAAGCATGAGATGGTCTGAACAAGCCATTGAACAATTTTTAACCTTTTCAGGTCGAAAATTCCAGGTAAAGTTATGCGTTCCACAAGAACAAGAGCAGTAACAGAGAGAGAAAAGTAGAAAAGAGGACTAGTAACCAACCGCTGCTTGATCCATGAAGATCATCAAGTTCTTTTAGAGGAATTTCATCCGGTGCGGAGCATGAAGACCTAGACAACAAACACATGAAGCCCAAAAGTACTCTTGGTACAACTTCCATTAAATGATGCAATGACAAAATGTTCGAACCTGCTTTTATCCCAAACATTGTCTGAGCATGTCCACTTTGGTGGAAGAAGAACATCAAATGGTAACTTCCTCCACTTTGAACATATATCACAGCATGCCCATTGTTCTTGTCCCCTGAAAGTGCAAAGCAATATGGTGCGATGATAAGTTCTCAAATTAACAACGATCAGATAATGCAGAAAAGAACATGATGCTGCATTGAGAAGTTCTGTCGTCCCAGGCTTCTATGAAACAGAGAGTGGTTTGGCACATTGTGAGCCAAACCATTCTTCATCCAGATATGTCCAGCACAGAGCAGATGGAAGCGGCAATTTGTCGTAGTTAGCTCCAGGTAGATAATGATATCAGACAATAATTGGAGAAAAGCATGAGAAGTAAACTATCTGTATGACAATTACTTACCCAGGCAACCGAGATGTCAAGAATGTCCTCTTCCCAAAAACAGGAGCTTCCTACTTGGCATAACCACAACGTCAGATAACAGGTATTACTCGGGAAAACATGTTAATAAATAGATTAGATTGTAAAACTGACATGAAATATGTTGCAAGGACAAACTCACTTTATACTCTTCGAATTCAAACCCCTCAATCATGACAATAGTTGGTTGTACACTTGGGGGTGGGCGAAGCAGATCTTGAGTTTCTTCCCAGGTGATTTTCAGCTCCAGAGCATCCTCACTATTCATCAATAATCTCTTACTTTTGGAACCTATATTGCGAGTTTTCTTGTCACAACCAAGTGCTGTTAGCTGCAATGGATCCTCAGTCACCCTTCCTCTAAAATTCTCACTCGTATTCCAAAGGGGAAATTTCTCTGGAGTTTTTGGTTGTTTTGGCAGAGTCATTAGCTGATCTTTGTTTCCCTTCACCAATTCATGAAGATGAGAATAATTACTTGTCGGAAGGTGGTTGGGTGCATCAGATATTGAACTTCCTCCACATGCATTGCCATAAGGAGAAGAAGAGGTGTGAGGATCCTGATAATGCAAAACAAATGAGTAGTTATGCCCAGGGTAACACATCGAATTTGCAGGTAAGTGAAAGGGATAGAACCTGTTCTTCTGCAGCAAATGACGCCTTGCGGAAGCCAATGACAAGCTTGCCTCCAGGATCTAGTCTACTAAATGTAACTAGAACGCAAAAGTCCAATTAGCCCATGAAGAATGTCAGTTTTTTTATACAGAAAAATGATAATAGCAAGCATGTTAACAAACTTGTGACTCGAAAAGGAAACAAAAATTGCAGATTACAAAATCCACCAGACAATTCAGTAAATATTCAGTAAAACAACACAGGCCCGGTAAGGAAAGGATGCTGACTTACAGGGAACAAAGAAACAGGAGGCTAGGATTGGCCTGGATGCTTTCAATTTTTCATTCAGTATTGTGTTTTGTCTTATTTGAAAGAATGACCAAACCTTTTCAGTATACTAACCCAAGAAAGTCACCCTTATTTCATTTAATTCCCATAAGATGTCCTGTAAAAAATATTCATGCAGCACTCCCCAAAAATACCCTTATTTTTATAACAATAACAATAATAATAATAATAATAATAATAATAATAATAATAATAATAA
>JAOVYX010016213.1:0-25372 GCA_035668315.1 Drosera spatulata | reverse complement strand
AGGGATGTTCCTACTAGATGGAATTCTACATATGAATTACTTAATGAATCGTATGGTTATAAGGAATTATTGGTTTCTTTTTTTACAATAAATGTTAGTCACATTAGTTTGTATATCCAACATTGGTTTATTTGTAGTAAAATATTAGATGTGTTGAAATTTTTTAATGATGCTACATATACTTTATCCGGTGTTTATTATCCAACTAGTCATTTATTTATAAAAGAATATGTTAATATTGCCGGAGTTTTTGAAGATCATATGAATGATATTGATTTAAAACATACAATATATGTCATGAAATCAAAATGGTTAAATTATTATTCATCCATTCCTCCAATTTATTTAATTGCTCCTACATTTGATCCACGTTGTAAGTTAGAAGGTGTTAATGATTACTTAAATGCATATTATGATTCTTTACATTTCGATAAACTTGACATGTATGTAGATATTTCATAAGAAATTATTGATACAAGAAGAACACTTCATCAATTATATGACGAGTTTTCACATACTTACAATGAATTTATTCCCTCTCAATCTTCTCAAATTAATGTAAGTTAATCTACAAATACAACCAAACTTAGTAAATGAGATTTAATATTAATGCATAGACAAAAAAAAAAAAAAAACAAAAACAAAAACAAAAAGCTCTCGGAAGTAATTCCGAGATCGAAAGTTATCTAACGTGTGATTTTGAGTTTGATGATAGTGTAGAGTTCACAATTTTAGATTGGTGGAAGAGACACTCTAGACAATTTCCTATTCTTTCCTTGATTGTTAAACAGATTTTATCAACTCCATGTTCAACCGTTGCCGTGGAACAAGCATTTAATGCTGGTGGACGAATTTTAGATGAAACTCGTTCAAGAATGACACCTGAATCCGTTGAAGCCCAAGCATGCTTAGATGATTGGACAAAAGCCAAGCATAGACAACAAGAGATGGATTGTCGAACAAGAATTTTTTGATTTTCAAACAGATGAAACTACGACAGGAACTGGATCTCAAGATAGTGATTAGTTTATGTTTTATTGATCATGTAGATTTAAATTTAAAAAAAATATGTAATCATTAATCCTAACAAATTATGAAAATTATCAACCGAAGAATCTTTCTTGTTTTCTACATCGCGTATAACCCACGTAGACTTAGAAAGTATTAATCGGTTTGGTATTTGATATAGTTTGTTTGGATTTCTTTTTTTTGCAATTGAAATTTGAAGCAATAATGTATGTTGCAAATTTTAATTTTATTTTCTAAATTCTTAAGTTTAAATTCTTATCGATAACGAAATAAAACCAACCGAAATCTAAACGGAACCGCACGGAATCGAAATCGGAACCGTTCGAAACTAACCGGAACCAAACCGAAATCGAAACCGAAATCGTCGATTCCAAACCGGAATCAGAACCGTTCCTTAAAGTTTCGGTTCCGATTTCACTATTTTTTGGAACCGGAACCGACGGTTCCGAAACCGTGATCATGTCTAAGCGGGAGTTGGGGTGAATTTTGATAGGAATATCATTGAAGAGGGAAATATGAGACACAAAAACATCAAACAACGTTGGTAACATACTGTACATAATACTTAATCACAAAAATAGATCGAATAAGATGATGAATATATAAGGTTTGAAGATTTAGAGACGTTCAAATTTTTTTTAGGGATTTATTCATCTTGTCTTTGATGATACGAACATCGCTTAAGATCTAGACAAACAATCCTTCAAGGTACAATTAAGTCTCTTTTGGATACAATAGGAAGCGATGCCCAAAAAATACCCTTAAAATTTGTTTTGAAGTAGTCAAGAGAAATCAATCTTATAATGGTGAGATCTCCTTTGCAAAATGAAGGGATGAAGATTGTGAAGATTAGAGTGTCATTCAATCTGATTTAGGTTGTTGTAAATATAAGAAATATCGTACCAAATATGAAAGAATACGATCATAGGTGAAATAACACGAACTTTGAAGGGAAAAACAAGTTCATAAACTGTTTCTAGGTTTGTAACAGTCGTTACAAGGTCTGTCATGGTCGTTACAAGGTTAGTAACGGGCTGTTATGTAGCCTTAACGGGTCGTTAGTAATGTATCCTCCATGTTAAGGCTATGATCAAGGGATTCCAAAAGCACAATACCTCTTGCTATACTTAGCCCCTTGTATGTTAGGCAGGAATGTCCTATTGCTCATTATATGGAGATTTGTAATCGACCCAATCATGGGAACTGACGTACTATATATGTATTCCCATTGACGTGGATACCATCATTGAGGAATAGTGCTTGTATATGTACTGTTGAGTTATCATCAAATTAGCCAGGTTCTTCACACAAACATAATAATCTCCAATAGTTAGATACTTTGGTTTCTTCGGGTCACCAAAATTTCAAACATCAAGAGAAGCAAAATTGCCAAATATTTCAATCAATAAGACCCAAGAAAGTTAGCAAAATAAAAGAAAACTTGCATCTAGTAACTACAGTGCAAAAGCTACAAGAAGAACATTACAATAACAGCAATACAGAGAGTATATGGCAGGTACTGATCAGCACTAACCTTGCTGTTTGCATCAGGAGCAAACTTATCAGCAATAACTACGTCGGTTGGGAGCAGCATCCCAACTCCCAACCCCGTCCCATGCCGAGACACCGTGCATAAGTGGGCACTATATGTTCTCTAAATATGGTGATGAGGATCGACGAAGTGGATTCTATCTTCGCTTCCTAACACCTGAGTCAGTTACATGAAGACGATGAGTGCAGTTGATTTTATAAATACACGTATTCATATCTATGGATTTATTATATATAACGGAACTCGTATCCAATTTTCAAAATAGAAGTTTATAGAACATATCTTCCTTCAAGGGATTCTTATCCCAATAAATAGCAAAAACTCATCACAACCAAAACCCTCATATGCAAACCGTGATTTCCTCTGCTCTCAAAACTCTCCCTTTTATTTCTCCAACAACATTTTAACCAACCAAATCAACCCAAATCTCATTTTCTCAAAAACTATCATCTTCATCTCACTCTACATCATGAAACAGGAAAAAACAGAGCCAATAAAACCCCAAATTTCCATTTCCATGGCAGCAGCAACAGCTTAATGCAACTCCCTACACCAAACCCTTACACACCCATCATCACAAACCCCTTCATTCATCGAACCCCATTTCCAAAACCCAAATCACGATGACCCGGATTCGAAACCCGCCTCAAAACATCGTAGCAGAAGTCATATTGAAAGAACTCTTACGGTATCAGAGTCATTAAGGCTCACGCCATTGTTATCCCATGGATGATCCGAGTGAAGAAACAATTATACCTTCATCAACTCCATCAAAAACAGTAGCAGACACGCAAGGAAAAATCGACACAGCAAACCCACCAGTGATCCCTCATCATGCTTCTCGTCGGCACACAATTTCCTCCATCTTCGATTGAATCAAAAAAATTATCTCCTTTGGAAAGCCCAAGTTGTCCCTTTTATTAAAAGACCACGGTTGTATGGCTCTGTTGATGGCTCTCATCCATACCCAACTGATCTGGCTTCCGCAGCGGTTTGGCAACAACAAGACGCCTCTATTATGAGCCTCCTCATCTCCTCAACCTCTAAAGACATACTGCCGATGATCCCTGGGAAACAAACAAGTCGCAAAATTTGGGATTCAGGCTGCATTTGGTTCATCCTCTGCCACGCAAATCATGTCCCTCCATCTCAACCTTCAACAACTCCGTAAAAAACAAGACGAATCGATCACCTCATTCCTTCAACGTGCGAAATTCCTTGCCGATGAACTCGTTGCTGCCAGGAAAGCCTAATGCCCAGATGATTTCAATCTATACATATTTCGGGCACTCAAACCAGAATTCTAACCCTGCTTGGTCGGGCAGACTCCCTCACCTACACCGATCTACATGGTCTCCTTCTTAGCCACGAATGCCTAAAATCACTCCAAAAGATTTAGATCTATGGCTCGCCATCGGACTCGCCACAGGCCTTTATCGTATCCTCTCCTCACCCCAATCGCGGTAGTCGAGGTGGTCAGTCCCAAGATGGGCGTACAACTCTCGTGGTGGTCGAGGCAGAGGTGGTGGCTGTTTCATCTCCGGTGGTTCCAATCAACATACAGGCAATAATGATGGTCAATGGTGCGGGTTATGTTAGCGTAATAACCATAGCAATCAAAATTGCTGTTATTGGGTCCAAACTGTGGCAACTCAATCTTATCAGCAGGGCCGCTCCTCCCAAAGGTCTTCACAGGGCTTTCCTTCGGCCCATTATGTTAACACGGGTCCGCTTTTGATACCCAACCCGCCTCTCATAGACTTTCTTGGATTCCAGACATGAGTGCTTCTCACTACATCACACCGGATCTTCTATCACTCTCTTCCTATGAGAATTTACTTGCACAGGATCAATTACATGTCAGCAAAACATCGGTATAAGTACTATCCCTTCTTCTCTTTCAAATTTATCTCTATTTATCTAATGTTCTTCATGTTTCATCTATATCTAAACCATTGGTTTCCGTTCAAAAATTCGCACACGATAATAATGCTTATTTTGAATTTTATCCTTCTCATTTTCTCGTTAAGGAGAACACCCAGACCATTCTCCTCTCTAGACCAAGTAACAACGGCCTCTATAATCTCAACGTCCCATTCCGTTCATCACCATCCACACAACTTGCCGCTAAAAAGCTTCATGGACACTTAGCATCATCGTCTCAGTCATCCCTATGATCGATCCCTTAGTCGTATTTTACATTCAAATAAATTACCATGACATTCTTTGTGGTCGAGCCAACTTTGTAATGCATGTAACATGGGCAAATCGTGTCGTCTGCATTTAAATTCTAATAATACGTACATAGTTATTTTTCCCTTGATTTAATATTTAGTGATGTTTGAGATCCCTCTCATATTTCTTCTAGTGATGATCATCGTTATTACGTTATATTTGTGGATGATCACACCAAACATTTCTGGTTTTATCCTTTTGTTCGTAAATCCGATGTCTTTATTATTTTTTCCCAATTCCTTGTCATGGTTGAACGCTAACTCTCTCGTAAATTAAAATCTATTTAAACCGACCGGGATGATGAATATCGCGATTTATCTTCTTATTTCAAAAGTTTTGACATTACTCATCGCTTATCAAGCATGCATACTCATGAACAATAAGGCTCTGTCGAACGTCGTCATAGACATATTGTTGAAACTGGTCTATCTCTTCTTACTCATAGTCATGTCCTAAAAATCTATTGGCATTTTGCATTTGAAATCGCGGTATATCTCATCAATCGCATGTCTTTCTCTGTAAGCAATCATACTTCTCCCTACGAACTTGTCCACCATCACCCACCCAATTATGAATTTCTCAAGATTTTTGTTTGCTTATGCTATCCTTACATACATCCTTATAACCACCATAAGATGGACCATCGTAACTCCTTATCCTGTGTATTTCTCGAGTATAATCCCTCTCATATGGGTTATCGTTGTCTTCACATCTCTATCAATTGCATCTATGTTACACGTCACGTGCATTTCGACGAATCACTTTTTTCATTTGCCACGTCATCTTCCGCGTCTAATGTTCTGTGTCCATCTCTTCCTATAATGTCTACACCTTGGGCTTCCTTCCCTCTTAGTGGTCCATCTTATGCACAAAATTCTACAACCAATCAAGGCCCACAAACTCCATCCAACCCATCCCCTTTTTTATGGCAGGCCCACATTCTTCATCCTTCATCTCCCTTGACTTCTCCCCCACAGTCGGCCTAGCCAATCCAACCCACTCATCATGCCCATTCGTCTCCCTCCCCATCTTCACTTAACATATCTCCGCGCAAGCCGCATATCATGGGCCCCTGCCCATCAATTCCTCCCCCGGCATCCCCACCTCACCTCCTCATCAACATTCCTCCATCCAGCCCACTTCACTTGATCCTCCTTCCATTTCTTATCCGGCCCAATTCACGTCCCTTGATCCACCCAACTCTTTACATCTCATCCAATCATCCGTTTAGAATCTTAGACCACATCCACCCAAGAAACAGTCTCTTTCCCTTTAGCCATACCAAGTTCATAATCTCCCTCTCCAATTGAACCCACCTGTTTACTCAAGCCAATAAAATCCCTAAATGGAGTGCAACTATGAAATCGAGTTAAATGCCCTCATTCGAAATAGGACTTGGTCTCTAGTGCCTCGTCTTTCTTGTCATATTCCTATTGGTTGTAAGTGGGTGTTAGGAAAATAGGATTTGATACAAGGAAATGAGAAGGATTAGAGAAAGTGTTTATTATCGATTTTGAGTCGAGTTCGAGGAACACACTCTCTAAGACGTTATTTTTCCCTCTTCGTATAGAATTTGCTAAGGGTTATAGGCAAATCGTCTACCGGACAAAATAAAGCCTTGTCGAAGATCATTGGATAGCAATTCCATGATTTTCAAAAAAAAAAAAACTCCATTGCGAAGTTGATGCTGCTGCTTTCCTTGTCTCTCCTGCAAACAAAGGAAGAAGCAGAAACTCTGTTTCTCAAACAAATAGAGGGAGGAGAATTACTAAAAACGTCCATTTTCATGATTTTGAAATAATATTTATAGATCCCAAAAGATATGATTATTCACTAAAAGTCATATCTTAAAATTCATTTATTTAATATAATAGTATATCTTTAAATAAACATATATGTTTTCATAAAAGATATGACTCTATAAAATACTCATTTTCATAAAAATACTTTTTAACTCATGAAACTTTATATTGCAATCAAATATTTGTACTTGAGTACAACAATGGGTTTATCACATCAAGCGATAATCAGAAAGATCCATTGAACGCTACAAAGTGTGGCTTGTTGCCAAGGGATATCACTAAGAGTATGGGATCGATTATTCTAACACTTTTAGTCCAGTTATCAAACCTGCTATGATTCGTCTCATCCTTTCCCATTGTTGTCTCTAACAACTGTCAATTCATCAACTTGATGTCCATAATGCCTTCCTTCACAGTCATCTTCGTGAGGAAGTGTATATGGAACAACCGTTGGTTTTGTTGATCTCAACTTCCCTAATCATGAGTGATTGTCTATCCATCTTTCTATGGCCTTAAACAGGCCCCCCCGTGCTTGATTTGATCGTCTATTTATCTTTCCTCTTCTCTTGGGTTTCATGACATCCGTCTTGGACCCGTCCTTATTTCTTCGGCAGACTCACTGTGCTACGACTTACATCTTAGTCTGTGTTTGATGATAGTTTTTAATCATCGATAGCTCGCAGATTTAGGTTACTTCTATCCTTGACTCTTTACTTCATGACTTTTCTATCAAAGATCTTAGTCTTCTACACTATTTTCTTGGTATTGATGCATGTTATTCATCTAAAGGATTGCTGACCTCTGAAACCCAGTACATCAAGGATCTGCTCAACCGTGCTGACATGGCCACTTGTCATCCTCTGTCCACACCCATGGTAACCCATTCGGAGCAAGGGGGGGCCTTATATCCAATTATATCCCAATCGATCTTTCGTTGGGGCCCTCCAGTACATCACTCTCACTCGTCTTGATATTGTCTTTGTTGTAAACCGTGCTTACCAGTTCATGCATAGTCCTACAGAGATGTTTTCGATGATGGTTAAGCGCACCCTTCAGTATCTTCAGGAAACCATCACCCACGGTCTCCTGATCTCACACTCTCTTTCTTGCTAGCTTCAAACTTTCTCAGACTTCGATTGGGCTGACAGCCTCGAAGATCGTCGATCTAACTGTGGCTATACAGTTTTTCTTGGCACAAATCTCATTTCTTGGCTATCCCGCATGCAAGCCACAGTCTCCTACTCGTCTACAGAAGTTGAACGAAAAGCTCTCACAGATGCCACGGCTGAACTCATTTGATTGGACAAACTCTTGCGAGAAATTTGATTTCCTCTCAGCGGCCCTCCTATTCTATGGTGTGACAACATTGAAGCTACTTATCTTTCTGTCAGTCCAGTCTTCCACGCTCGCATGAAGCACATTAAGGTGGATTTCAATTTTGTTTGTGAAAGGGTCTAACGACGCCTTCTATTTGTTCATTTCATTTCGAGCTCAATCATGTAATACCCGAGAATTTTGGGATATATAAATATTGAAAAAAAATATAATTTAAGCTTATATTTAGAATAAATATAATACGACACATGTAATACGACAAGTAATGAAAGTTACAGAATGTGACACATGTAACGAACGTTACAGAGATATGTGAGTCGCGTACAAGTGTAAAATTTTTAGTCCCAAAAATAATATTTTCTTGATTAGAACGTTCTAATAAAATATTTGGAACATTACAGCCCGATCGAAATAATTTTTGAAGGATAAATTACACGAGATTTTTGTAAATATGGTATATAAAATACCATAATTCCCTAAGTAATTGCATCCAATACACCACATACCTCCACTCACCCTTCTCCTTTCTTCTTTACCTTCGCCACCACCGGCTACCTATCTCTCCATCTGACTTCTCACCCATCAACCCACCACAACCACTCCACACACCAAGGTCAAACTAATTAATCTAACAAAAAATAAAAACTTTTAACGAACCAATTATTATTATTGTTAAGGCTTTATGATGAGAACTTTGATACTATGGAAAAGTTATAGAGTCTAGTTTATGTACAATTTCACGAAATAATTTTTGAATGTGTATACGAGAAGTTATTGATTTAAATACGTCAAGAGGTTATCTTGAATAGAATCTGGGACACCCGTCCCAAAGGTTGGGACGCTCGTTCTAGAGGTTAGGACTGCCGTTTCAGAGGTCGGGCGTCGGGACATTTAATATGATGCAAACGTCCTCGTGACCAACGGTACATCTGTGGAAGAAAGAAATGGAGAGGAATGGTGCGTAAACTTTGTGATGATTATGTTATGCATGTGTAATGGTAAAGAAAGTGTGATTTTAAGAAACACTACAACAAACATTATACAAACTAAAGATACCGAGCAAGTCCGTTGTCGTTGATGAGGTCGTATAGTGGATCCTCCGATATCGAGTTCTTTGGCTCTATGACGTCGTTGATTGAGTCAGACGTTAAATTTAGCTAGTAAGAGGACAAGTGCGGTTCTCTTCGTATGCACAGTGATAAAAAGTCGCGGGTCAGAACATCGACAGATTGGGTGTAAGGTTGCCCTCTACAGAGGGACCTTCGGCATGTAAGTGAGGGTTTAACAAATCGAAATACACGCAAGAGACGTAGTGATTTTTGGTTGCGAACACAAATCACGCGTAGTATTTATTAAAAACACAAATGCTTTTACAAAAGACAACGGGTTTTAAAATGATTTTGGTGGATGATATGTGACTGAGAACTTAACCCAGATCAGTGTCTATATCTCAAAAATCTTTTTTCTTTCTTTGTCCTCATTGAGTTTTATCATTCATGTTGGGACACGGACTTGCGATAGTTAATTAATTAAAAGACTATAAAAGAGGACAAAGGCGTATAAATTATTATTACGTACATAGTTTGATATGTCATTCATATTTTCCTATGGCTACTAGAAAATGTTTTACAGGTATTCGTCGATCGCCATAGTTGGGGGAGTATGCTGCAAAACGAATACATATACTTTTGGTTGCTGAATTTTTATCTCACGGATTATGTGTTTTATTTACAGATTCACCACAGGGCGTTACCGAGACGATAGAGTGAGATTCTATGAATGTAGTTAATTATCTCATTATTTAATATGTAATAAATACTACATGAAATAACTTGGTTGGGAACCACTTGTAGACAATCGGACAATGTATTTGTGAGGTAATATAATATAATTGGAATTGCATAACATCATCCGATTTTATAATGATAATGATTTGCTGGCTTTCTTTAACTTTTATACTTACAAATCCGTTAGGATTACCTGATCTTGTCATGGACTGAGTCTATGACGGCATAACATCACGTGTTGGGCATATCGGATTTTAGGACGTTACAGATCAACTAGATGATATTATGAGCAAAGTTCTTTCGACCAAGCGCTTCCAGTTCTTGCGAGACAAGTTGAAAGTTCGAAACTCCTCACCCTCAACTTGAGGTGGTGTATTAAGGCTATAATCAAGGAATTCCAATGGCACAAAATCTCTTTTTATATTTAACCCCTTATATGTTAGGCAGGGTTCTCCCATTGCTCATTATATGGAGATTTGTGATCAACCCAATCATGAAAACTCATGTACTATACATGTATTCCCATTGACATCAATAACATCATCGAGGAAGAGTTCTTTCAACGCATAAACACTATTACTCCGCAAGCATATTCTCGGCATGTTGGTAATAGGCCGTGACCATCAGTAACGTGTAGTTTCCATTTTGCTTCGACATGATTTCATATACTCAAACCTACTTAGGTTGGGAATTTTTTATTCCGTCCCTAGACTGTCCCAAAATCAGATAAAATGGTGAGGGTTGTGTGTTAGGTAGCCAATAGCCAACACGTAAAAAGTCCCGTTGGATCTCTCAACATGAATATGAATTCTGAAAATCTCTTTGGGACGTACCTGAGCAGCGACGCGTTGCACGGCCTGAGTGCTTCGAAAAATGAGTAAAGGTCGGTACACCGACTCCCGGATGTAGTGAAAAATGAGCAAAAGTTTCAGCATCACTGACGGATGCGGTTAAAGAAGTTAGTCCAGAAAACTCATGAAAACTCATGTACTATATATGTATTCCCATTGACATCAATAACATCATCGAGGAAGAGTTCTTTCAACGCATAAACACTATTACTCCGCAAGAATATTCTCGGAATGTTGGTAATAGGCCGTGACCATCAGTAATGCGTTGTTTCCATTTTGCTTCGACATGATTTCACATACTCAAACCTACTTAGGTTGGGAATTTTTTATTCCATCCCTAAACTGTCCCAAAATCGGATAAAATGGTGAGGGTTGTGTGTTAGGTAGTCAACAGCCAGCACGTAAAAAGTCCCGTTGGATCTCTCAACATGAATATGACTTCTGAAAATTTCTTTGGGACGTACCTAAGCAGCGATGCGTTGCACGGCCTAAGTGCTTCGAAAAATGAGTAAAGATCGGTACATCGACGCCCGGATGGAGTGAAAAATGAGTAAGAGTTTCAGCATCACGGACGGATACGGTTAAAGAAGTTAGTCCAGAAAAATAGAATTTGTTTAACTAGTTGGAACAGTGAGACCTTGAATGGAAAAATTTTAGAGATAGTAGACATAATAGTTAAAAGGGGGATTCATGTCGCTTGCTTACAAGATACGAAGTGGACCGAAAATAAGGCTAAGTTTATTCATAGTACGGGGTTCAAGGTATGGTATTGCGGTCAAAGTCGGATTAGGAATGGAGGTGGTATAATTATGCATAAAGAGTAGGTAGAAAATGTGGTTAGTATCAAGCGTTGGAGAGATAGGGTGATTTCTATTAAGGTGTTGATTGAGAAGGAAGTGATTAATGTGGTAAGTGCTTATGCTCCGCAAGTAGGTCTTGGAGAAGACGCTAAGGTTCAGTTTTGGGAAGACATGGATGAAGTAGTACAGTCGATCCCTGAGAGAGAAAAGGTCTTTATTGGTAGGGATCTAAATGGACATGTCGGTGAGGAGAAAGATGGTTAGTCAGAGGTTCACGGAGGATTTGATTTTGGTGAGAGAAATATAAAAGGGAGAAGTATATTGAATTTTGCTGTGACATATGATTTTATGGTTACGAATACCTTCTTTAAAAAACATGAAGAGCATTTGATAACCTTTAAGAGTGGTTTATGCAAGTCTCAGATTGATTACTTTCTTATGAGGCGAAGAGATCTGAAGGATTGCGAGGACTGTAAGGTTATCCCAGGAGAATGTTTTACCACTCAGCACCATTTGTTAGTTATAGATGTATTTCTCTCAAATAGAAAAGAAGAAGAAAACAAAATGTAATCTCATAAGGACAAAATGGTGGAACTTAAAAGAAGACGAGCAAAAGTTTTTCAGAGAAAGGTTGTTGAGAGAAGGTCCATGGATATTTGACGGGAATGCATGTGAGACGTGAGATGCGATGGCTGATTGTATCCGACGTGTAGCGAAAGAGACATTAAGACAATTTAAGGGTCAACCACCGTTGGATAAAGAGGGGGGGTGGTGGAGTAAAGAGATTCAAGATAAGATAAAGTATAAGAAAGAATGTTATAAGACTCTGTTTAAATGTCATAGTGATGAATATTAGAGAAGTATAGGCGTGCAAAAAAAGAAGCTATATATGCTGTGAGCGATGCGAAGAATAAATCGTATGAGAAGTTGTATGAAAGACTGAACACAAAAGAGGGGGAAAAAGAAGTCTTTAAGTTAGTTAGATCAAGAGGCAGAAGAACTAAATTTTAGGTCAGGTAAAGTGTGTTAAGGACGATGCCGAGCATATTCTTACGACTGATGAGTACATTAAGAAAAGATAGAGAGAGTATTTTGACAAACTTTTTAATTGCACAAGGGAAGTGCCCCTGAATGAAAAAGTGGGAATGTAGATGTGATGATGAATCGATGTTATTTTTGTCGCATTAGGACAGAGGAAGTTAAGGAGACTTTAAAATGGATGAGCTCAAAAAAGTCTATAGGTCTAGATGAAATCCCAATTGAAGCTTGAAAATGTCTTGGGATAGAAGGAGTTAATTGGTTGACAAAACTCTTTAATATAATTTTGATAGATAAAAAGATGCCTGATGAGTGGAGAAGAAGCACTTTGATTCCCATATACAAAAACAAAGGAGATGTTCAAAACTGTTCCAATTATAGAGGAGTCAAATTTATGAGTCACAGTATGAAGTTATGAGAGAAAATGATAGAGAAAAGGTTAAGAAAAGCTACAGGGATGACTGAGAATCAGTTTGGTTTCATGCCTGGTAGGTCAACCATGAAAACTATTTACCTTTTGCGATGTGTAATGGAACGTTTTAGGATAGAGAAGAAGAATTTACATATGGTTTTTTTCGACCTGAAAAAGACGTATGATTATGTTACAAGAGAAGTGATTTGAAAAACTTTAGAAAAAGGGAGTGACGAGTAGGTATATCGAGATTGTGAAAGACATGTATGAAGAAGTTACTACATGTATGCGAACCTATGTTGGTGAAATGACTACTTTTTCTATTAAAGTGGGTTTATACCAAGGATCAGCTTTGAGCCCATACCTTTTCGCCTTAGTATATGGATGATCTCATAGGCATATACAAGATGAAGTACCATGGTGTTTATTTTTTGTTGATGATATTGCTCTGGTGGACGATATAAAAGAAGGGGTGAATGAAAAGCTTGAGACTTGGAGGGAGGCGTTGGAAAGTAAGGGGTTAAGGATCAGTAGAACCAAGACAGAATATATGGAATGTGTCTTTAATGAGAGTAGTCAAACAAATAATGAGAATGTATTGTTGGGAATAGAGTCTCTCCCTAAAACGGATTCTTTCAAATATTTAGGTTTGATGCTACATAAGAATGGAGGAATTAATGTAGATATTGATCATAGAATTAAAACAGGTTGACTGAAATGAAAGGGCGCTTCAGGGGTGCTATGTGATCCTAAAATACCTACCTAGTTAAAAGGAAAGTTTTACAAGACAACTATTCGACCAGCGATGTTGGCAGCATGTACAGAAAATGAGTGTAAACGAGATGAAAATGTTAAGATGAATGTGTGGACATACAAGAATAGATAGGATACGAAATGAAATTATCAGACAGAAAGTGGGTGTGGCTTCAGTAGAAGATAAGATGAGGGAGTCACGACTAAGATGATATGGTCAGAAACGCAAACTAGTCACAGTTTCTGTTAGGAGATGTGAAGCTTGGGAGTTAGCACATGTCAAGAGAGGACGATGGAGACTTAAAAAAATCATGAGAGAAACCTTGAAGTATGATATGGCCTATCATAATCTTATAGAAGATGATGTACATGACAGATTGGAATGACGCCATCGTATTCATGTAGCCGACCCCACTTGATGGGATAAAGACTTGATTTTTGTTGTTGTTGTTGTCACATACTCGACAAAACACTTAAAATTTTGTTCCGTCCAAAATAAAAGATAAAATATACGCACATTTGGTGCTCGTTGACCACCATTTACCCAAGCCCAAGCCCGCCTTGACGCGCGCGCTTATGTGTGTTCCCATAACCCACATGCTTAAGCAATTAATTCAAGAGATAGTGGAAAGCACCTTATATATGCTCGTTTCACTTCTTCCATCATCAATGTGGGTAAAGATTTCTAAACAAACTTTTTGCTTCTTTTCTTTTACTTATACAAGTTTCTACGCAAACTTGTTTCCATCACACTTCTTTGCCACAATTTATATAACGTTATTATGTCACATTATATGTCCCTTAATTACACTTAAGGAAGCAATCTCAACATAACGAAGGCTGCAGTTTCAAAAATTATAATCCAGCGTAAAATCGAAGCTGCTGTTTCAACAACTACATTCAACAGGATCATTCATTTGACTAGCATCAATTCCTTTGATGGCAGTCACCAGCTTTGTCTCAAAATCTCAGACAGTATTACATCGTGTTTCAACCTTGCACAATGCCATTAGTTGGAAAGCAAAATCCAATTAACTATATTACCTATTTCCTCTAAAACGTTGAAACCATGCAATGTCTAGAAAACCAAGGCTTTGCCAGATTGGAACACAAAGGACTAAAAACTTGAAGGCATAGCATTAACATGACAAGACAAAAGGATCTCATTTTCGCAGTTAATGACACTAGAAGATACACGAAAAAGGAATAGATCGATTTTGAAGATTGTTATTTTGGTATTTGTGCTTGGTTTCTGTTTGTTACTATATCTTCCCGTTCTGAAGTCAGTGAATATGTGGTTCAATGGGCTGCACTTAAGCAACCGCTTTGCGGAGCTCATTGTATTTTAACATTTGTCTTTCCCAGTTGAAGTTGGCAAGAGGTTTTTGTTTGATCCTCAATTTCTTGTGTTTCTGTCTGCAGATATACCGATGGTTCTATGGTTTGCAAAGTACGGTGCAAAAACCACGAGTGCTTCACGTGAACCGTTCTGTTCAACTTATGTTTGTGTTTATGCTAACTCTGTTTCTCTTCGGTAAGTACGATCAGGCTTAATCTTTTTTTTCTTTTTTTTTCCCACTCATGTTGAGTTTAAATCCGAAGCTTTCCTGGGGTTACAGAAATAGATTCCCAGAAAGTATAAACCAACCATTTGCTGTTTTCATTCTTTTTCTCCTTCAGTTTCCATTTCCCATCTGAGTTGATCTAATTGTTTGTGTATGATGTAATCTGATGCAGTACCATTTGTCATCCATTCAGCCTGAAGTGGCGTGTATCATATCCTTCTAATCACGGTTAGAAGATGGAGGTACTTCTACTACCCAGCACCATCTTCATGATTCTTAAAACTCTCTAGAGTGTGAAATATAGGGCTTAAGAGTCTAAGTTGTAAATGTGATCTTGAACCAGAGTTCATTTATGTAAAGGAATCAATCTCATAATTAAGTAAAAGACGAGCAAAATCCACAAAGAAAAAGCAATGCTGCTGCCTGCAGGAACTAGCAGTGAATTGATGCTGATGTGGTTTTTTATTTTTTTTTATAATCAATTGTGCTTGTGAATTGACCAATTACTTATTAAATTATAATTTAAAAATTATCTCGAGGATTAAATAATAACAAGTGGTATCAGGTCAAGTTAATTTTTTGATTGAGTTGCCACCCATCCACCGCCTTCGATCATTCTCGCCCCGACAGGATCCAAGCCGCCAGCCGCCTGAGTCCCACCCGCTGCGCCAAATCTCCTCACGCGCAGCTGCCAGAGAACGCCGTCGCGCCGCCTGACGACAGCGAGAGTACAAGCCGCTGCCACAGATCCATCCGCCGCCTCCCTCTCGATCGTCCCCCGTCGACCCGCACGCTTGTCACGACGACCGCAGCTCCGGCGACGACCTGCGCTCAGTCCGTGGAAGAGCCAGGGGCACGGGTGTTTTTTTTTTTTTTTTTTTTAAAGAATATTTGGGTGGATTTGTGAATATTGATTTTTTTTTTTTGAAAACAAAAATTGGATCTACGATTTTGAAGATTCGATTTTTCGATCCGAGTTTCTATTTGATTCGAAGAGAATATTTCAAAAGTTAAAATTTTTATTGGTTTTGTGGAGTTGAGACAATGGTGAACACGATTAAATTTAAAATTGAGCCGTTTGATGAGAAGAATAATTTCAATATTTGACAAAGTACGATCAAAGATGTTCTTGTGTAACAAAACAGTTCAAAGCACTGTAAGGGCTAAAACCGGCTGATATGAAACAGAAAAATTGGGAGGAATTGAAAGTTAAGGCTGCATTCACAATCAGATTGAGTCTTACGCCGTAAGTCAAGTATGAGGTTCTGACTGAGGTCTCACCGACGAAGATGTGAGAGAAATTAGAATCTGTGTACATATCTAGATCGTTGTCAAATAAGTTATATTTGAAGACAGATCTGTTCGACCTCAAGATGAAGGGGGGGGGGGGGGATTTGAACGATCATATCGCCGAGTTTAATTGACTTGTGACGCAATTGGTTAGTTTGGATGTTAAGGTGGATGCAATTGATTCTATTAAAGTCTCTTCTGAGTTTGTATGCTATCTTAAAGGCAACACTGCTTGTTGGTAAGGACAAGTTGAGTGTTGAGGAGGTGAGTTCTGGAGTTCTTGATGTCAACAATATGAGCCCTTTCGGCTCTAGTCAAGGGGAAGGATATTTGGTGAAATCAAAGAGTAGAGGTAGAGGTCAGAACATAAATAAGGGTGACAGAGGAAAATTGAGATCTAAGTCTCGATCAGGAAAACGAGATATCTCTTAAGTTGAGTGCTACAAGTGGCATGAGAAGGGGCATATAAGAGCTCAATGTCCTCAGAACAAGAGCAGGCAAGGAAAGTCTTCAAACTCTGCACTAAGGGTGCAAATGACAACGACGATGATCTCTACGTGGCTTCTGGAGTTGCTGAATCCCATGAAATTGCACTAGCAGCTCGAGGTGATGATCTGAGGAACAAGTGGATTATGGATTCCGGATGCTCGTTCCATATGTGTCAATTTAGAGATTGATTTGATACTCTGATTCCGTGCAGTGGAGGATCTGTGGTCATGGAAAATGACACGGTTTGCAAGGTGGCTGGGTTAGGTATAGTGAAGGTGAAGATGTTTGATGGTATTGTCAGAACATTTAGGGATGTGAGGTATGTCCCTGATCTTAGGAAGAACCTGATCTCAGTTGGAACCTGGGATATTGCTGGTTGTGTTGTGTCAATCAAAGATAGCAAGATGAGAGTGCTGAAAGGGTCGTTGGTAATTATGAAGACTGAACGGACGGGGAATCTGTACAACCTGATTGGGAGCACGGTGATAGGTGGAGCAATGGTTTCATCTAGTGGAGAGTCAAATGGAGATGACATAAAACTTTGGCATCTTCGTCTTGGGCATTTGAGTGAAGGAGGTATGCCGCATCTTCACAAAAGGAAATTGCTCAAAGTTGTCAAGTTTTATGAATTGGACTTCTGCAAGTTTGTGTGTATGGGAAGCAGAAACGAGTGAGCTTCAAGATTGGATCCCATGGTAGCAAGGGTGTGCTCGATTATATACATTTTGATGTCTGGGGGTATATCAGAAATATCTCGAACGGTGGAGCTCAGTATTTTGTCATCTTCATTGATGACTACTCAAGGAAGGTTTGAGTTTTCTTCATGAAGTATAAATTAGAGGTATTTGACATTTTCAAGCAGTGGAAAGCTCGGGTTGAGACTCAGACTGGGAAGAAGCTGAAGTACTTCAGATCAGACAATGGGACAGAATACAAGGATGATCAGTTTATACAGTTCTGCAAGGATGAAGGAATCACGAGGTATTTCACAGTGAGAGGAACGTCAGAGCAGAACGGGGTGGCTGAGAGGATGAACAGAACATTGTTGGAGAGAGCACGTTGTATGAGGTTGAACATGGATTTGCCTAAGAGTTTCTGGACTGAGGCAGTCAATACTGCCTATTTTCTCATTAACAGGAGTCCTTCAGCAGCCATTGATCACAGAGTTCCAGAAAAGGTATGGTCAGAAAAACCTATTGATTATTTTATGCTGAGAATATTTGGTTGTCCTGCCTATATCCAAATACAGAGTTCTGAGAGGTCCAAGATAGATGCAAGGTCCAAGAAATGGATCTTTCTGGGATATGAAGACGGTGTTAAGGGTTACAGATTGTGGGATCATGTAACAAAGAAAAAGATGATTAGTAGGGATGTGATTTTTGATGAGAATCACATGGTGAAGCAAAAAGAAGGTGTTGACGATGCGAGGGAGGAATCAGTTCAGGTGGAGGTTCCTAATGTGTCAAAAGAGCAGGTTTCAGATCATCATCATCAGAGTTCTAGTGATTTTGACCAGGTGGAGCACAAAAGAGAACAGAAAACTACAATTGTTCCAGAACAGCAGCAGACGCCCTACAACATTGCCTTGTGTAAAGGAAAATGGAATCCAAAGGCGCCTGAGATGTATGGTTTCGAGGATATGATAGCCTTGCTTTAGTGGCTGGTGACAGTGAACCAGGCAGTTACTCTGAAGCGGTCAAGACTGATGATCGCGATAAGTGGCTGACAACTATGGTAGAGGAGATAGAGACATTGAGAAAGAACAAAACTTGGGAGTTGATGACGCTTCCAAAGGGCTCGAAACTAGTTGGCTGTAAGTGGGTGCTCAGAATCAATGAGGGAGGTAAATACAAAGCTCGGTTAGTAGCCAAGGGATACTCTCAGAAAGAGGGTGTGGATTACAATGAAATTTTCTCTCCAGTTATGAAGCACACCTCAATTAGAGTGATTCTCACATTGGTAGCAGCATTTGATATGGATTTAGAGCATATGGATGTGAAGATAGCATTTCTTCATGGGTATCTTGAGGAAACCATCTACATGGATTAACCTGAAGGATTTGTAGATCCGGACAAAGAAGGGTTGGTCTACAGATTGAAGAGATCGTTGTACGGCTTAAAGCAGTCACCTATGCAGTGGTACAAACGATTTGACGGGTTCATGGTGACGCATGGGTACTCTCGAAGTGAGTATGATCCTTGTGTCTATTAACGTTTTTGTGATGATGATCCTGTTTTGTTGCTCAGCTTATATGTGGATGATATGCTCATTGTTGCTAAGAGCAAGAAGGACATTCTTCAGTTGAAGAAGATGTTAAGCAAGGAGTTTGAGATGAAGGAACTTGGTGCTGCAAAGAAGATCCTTGGTATGGAGATTAGAAGAGACAGAGTAACGAAGAAATTGTGGTTGACTCAACTGACGTTGAAAAGCTTTTGGAAAGGTTTAATATGAAAGATGCAAAACTTGTTTCCACTTCTTTAGGTGCACAATTCAAGTTGTTTGCTCAGATATGCCCAGATTTAGATGAAGAGATGGAGCACATTTCTCTTGTACCGTATACTAATGCGGTTGGGTGCCTAATATATGCCATGGTTTGTACCAGACCAGACATTGCTCATTCGGTTAGTGTAATCAGCAGGTATATGACGATTCCAGGTAAAGAGCATTGGAATGCTGTGAAGTGAATCTTTCACTATTTAGCAGGGACTACAGATTGTGGTATCTTGTTTGATGGCCAGAGTGCTAGAAGTGATGTGGTTGGGATAATTGATGCTGATCATGTTGGTGACTTAGATTCCAGAAGGTCTACGAGTGGGTATATTTTTACTCTCTGTGGTGGACTTGTAAGCTGGAGATCTGTGTTGCAGGATGTTGTTGCGTTGTTTTCCACGGAAGCAGAGTATATGGCATTGACAAAGGGTGAAAAAGAGACATTGTGGTTGAAGTATCTGGTTGAGGAACTTGGGTTCAAGCAGGAAAAAGGTGTTCGCATGTTATGTGACAGTCAGAGTGCGATTTACTTGGTAAGGAATCAGGTGTACCGTGTTCGGACGAAGCATATTGATGTTCATTTTCACAAGATTAGAGAGTGGTTGACTTCCGGAGTTAGAGATCCGCAGAAAATTCACACAAAGGAGAATGCAGCATATATGCTTACCAAGATAGTTCATAAGATCAAGTTTGAGCATTGTTTAGACTTGATCAACGTTTCTTCATGCTTAGTTTGTGGTGGAGCATCCCCGCCACGCGAAGGGGGATACGAGGACGTGCTAGGCTGTGGCACGGGAGTTCGCTAATGAGTTGCTCTGGTATAGATCATGAAGTAAATGTCAAAGATGGAGATTATTATTTTTTGGCATTGACTTTGTAATACCCTAAGGAAATGCTTAAATGGTTTGATTGTACTACCTATACCAACAAGGTGCACCTTTCTTTTCGGTAGCCCATCACTTTAGAACTCCACAGTTAAGCGTGCTTAACGTGGAGTAATGCTGGGATGGGTGATCTCCTGGGAAGTTTCTCAGGGTGTTCGCGAGTGAGGCCAAAGTGCACTGAAAGGACTAGTGTTGGTCTGTGGGGCCAATTGTCAGCCTGACGAGCGGTTCTTGGTGACGACCCGATAGCAAGGATTTGACCGGGGCATTACAGTATGGTATCAGAGCAACCCTACGACCGCGTACTGGACCTGTGGACAAGAGGTTCAGGCCAGTCGCTTAGCAGGGGAAAGTTCTGGGGCTGTGTATCGTGCTTGAAGTGGCAACGAGGGCGTTACGTTCTTTAAGTAGGGGTGTATGTAATACCCCAAGGAAATGCTTAAATGGTTTGATTGTACTACCTATACCAACAAGGTACACCTTCCTTTTCGGTAGCCCATCACCTTAGAACTCCGCAGTTAAGCGTGCTTAACGTGGAGTAATGCTGGGATGGGTGACCTCCTGGGAAGTTTCTCAGGGTGTTCGCGAGTGAGGCCAAAGCGCATTGAAAGGACTAGTGTTGGTCTGTGGGGCCAGTTGTCAGCCTGGTGAGCGGTTCCTGGTGACGACCCGGTAGCAAGGATTTGACCGGGGCGTTACAGACTTGTTGACTTTTCTGTCCCCTATAAATATATTTTTATAGTGTAGAAAAATAAGGAGAGAAAAATTAGGGTTTCCAAGAGCGATACGTAGGAGAGAGCGATCTCAAGGAAATCATTGTAATCTGATTCCTTGATTAGTGAATTTTTTCTTCCCCTTAAGGGTTTTTTCCACGTAGATATGGTGTCATATTTCGTTCTTGTTTATTATTAATTGTGCTTGTGAATTGATCGATTGTTTGTTGGATTACAATTGTGGGATTGTCTCGAGGGTTAAATTACAACACCTAGCACAATGCCAACACTCATGTTCATCGCTTTGCCTTTTCAAACGACCCCTTGATGATGAACTTCGAATTTTCCTCCGGTCGCCCACGAAGAGAGAGAACCTCACCATGAGCTGAACGCTCGAAGGATGCCTTCCTCTGAATTTCAGTACTCATTAATGCGATCGTCATATCAACTAACTTCAGTTTATCCTTCTTAGAGCAACTCAATGTCATGACTAAGCTGTCATAATTGTCCGGTAAAACACACAGCAAAGTCACCGTTTTGTCCTTATCTTCTAAGTGTACTCCATTCTCTCCAATTGAGCAATCACATCATTGAACTCGTTCAAATAATCCGAGATCTTGGCATCGTCGTTCATTTCCAAAGAATAGAGCCTCCGCTTCAGAAGAATCCGATTGACGAGAGATTTAGCTTGGTACAAGCTCTTTAACCGGGCCCATAATCCGACTGCCATCTTCTCGCCCTTTATATTGAACATGATCTTTCGGAGAGACACAAGCGGATAATGAAAACCGCTTTCATGTCCATCTCGATCCAATTATCCTCAGACATTTTTTCTGGCCTTTTTTTTTTTCCCGAGTGAGGCGTTATGTTAACCAAGTTGCACCAACAAGTCATGGATCTTCATTTTTTATAACTCAAAATTATTTTTGCTATCAAACCGTTGCGACTCGAATTTGCCACCCGTCACTTTCCCCATTTCCTTTTTCCAATAATTACTTTACCAAGATACTGAACTCAAAATCTTTGATACCACTTTGTGGGAACAGGCGGGCCCAATCGTCAGGATTTGGTACAAGTAACATTTAAAAAATGAGACAAATGATAAAAAGTAAATTGACAACACGACACAGAGTTTTACGTGGTTCACGTTGCTCATTGGGTTACGTCCACAAGCAATTCAACAAATATTTTCACTATCCAGGTGAATTTTTGTTATAAAAAAATTTATCCTTCGACTTACTAATTTTGTGGCACTTGTATCGTATATCTACCCAAAAATAATATTATAATATTCAAGATAATTTCGAAATATTATTGTAATTGGATAAACTTTTAGTGAATAGATATCCAAACACAAACTCTGTTTATCCAAAATTATAAAAAAAGACCCAAGGCTTTGGATGACACTTTAGGCGCTTTTATGTGTTGGTTTGTCTCTTCAGCCTCTGCCCTTGCTCTTCCTCTTCAAGCCATTATATAGTACTTAATCTTCAATGTGAACAAAACCAATATCAACATTAAATATAAAGAGCAGCCCATGTCTTCCTTGCTCTTCTTTGTCAACAATTCATGGCAGCAACTTCTTTGATTTTGCAACCTCAAGTTTTCCATGTTCACATATCAATTGATTTAGACAATCAATTAATCCCAACATAAAGATGGATGAGCTTTTGTTATTTGGGTTCATTTTCATCTCTTTCTCCAGCAGTTTACTTCTCATATTTTGGGCATATCTTCCTGTTGTACTTGAATATATGCGTTGTGCCTCTAGTCCGTCATGTTGTCTGTAAAGGGCATGAACATGTTATCATTTGTGCATCACCCATCAATTACATGAGGGAACCTCGCTTGCTATAACTCTTCAGAAACATCATCTTAGTCGGGCTAATTGAACCATTTGATAAATTTGATCGGCCCACCTCAAGTGTAGGTCATCCCAGAGAGACCTGTTTTCATGTTAACCATGCTGTCTAACAGTATCTCCATCTATTGGTTCTTTTTTATTTATTTTTTTTTTTTTGGTGACAAGGGTGTCCGGGCTAGCTCGCACGCACCTCGACTAATCCCCCGGACACTGATAAGGCGCCCCCCACCAGCATCGGGCATCGGGTAAAGCTTTGACCGAAGTCAACGGAAGTGGCCAACATGGATTTTGAGGCTAGTGAGATTCGAACCCAAGACCTTCAAGAAGAAGTTTGAGTCGAATACCACTAGACCAACCCAGGTTGGTTTCCATCTATTGGTTCTTGGCCTTCATTTAATTGCCGAAAACTTGAATGCTAATGCGCCTCACTGATATGAGACAAAATATAGTAAACCTGTAATTCTTCTGGCCACTGTACACTATTTTCACTTTTTCCTGCTGTTCTCATGTCGACTTTGCTTTGTATCTTCTTTGATATCTGCGCTCTACAGGTTCCCAGAATGCCCAATTGCTTATCATGAATTCCTGGGGAGCGCTGGCGAGGAGATATCCTGAATTGACTTTTGTAAAGATAATCTCTATGAATTGCATTCTGAATTACCCAGTTTTTAATCTCCCCACTCTGCTTGTGTACAACAAAGGAGCTGTCAAAGCAAAATATGTAAGTTCGCGAAGTTTTGGCTGACAATACACTCATGTAGGTATTCTATCTGATCCATACTGGAATAAGCCTAGTGATGTTGGAGTTGATCTGAAACTCCCTCCAGCTTAACAATATCATGTTCCGGTTATTTGATTCAGTTTCTATTGGGTTAATGCAGGTGTTGTGTTAGTTCTCTGTCGCTCAGATCCAGTGCTTAATGATGGTCATAGTAGCGGCTTGTCAAAGAGCTCCGTTCTAGTTTCAGGACTAAACTGATAGAGAAGGTCATAGTGACCACGGGAATAATGACAATGGCTCCTCGAGTGATTGATCTCTCACATCGTCTTGATACAGGCAAATCCCGTTCGTAGTTATGTTCAGTTATTGTTCTCTGATTCTTCTGTTGTGTATACGTTGTTGAACTAGATACCTCTTCTCTGTTTATTTCAGGATATTTGGCATGCTGACTGGTATTCTTTCAACTGTTAGTGTAATGAACCGAGAAAATAAATATATTAATTATATTAATTATTACGTAAGGACACGAACGTCGGAGGAAAACATACAACTTAAAATACAAACACGTGTTAGAACTAGAAAATTTAGTGTCTTAGAATCACATTCTAATTTAAAATATGAATTCGTAAGAAAATACCAAAAATTTTGTTATTTTTATTTCAATGATCAGAGAACGTATTTTTATCAAGCATAATCATAAGGATAACGCAATCCTAAATTATCCTAATCCGACCAACTCATTCACAGTCTCACCACCACCAACCTCTCCATCCTCCCAAGCTCCACCACCGCGTGCCACCGGCCACCATGTCACGCCACCAACATCGGTCGTCGTCGGTCGTCGTCAGCCAGCGCCTTTGTCTTCCCAGCCAAGGCGAGCTACCACGAGCCGGACCCGAAGCTTCCCCGAGCCCGCATCGACGACCGCCGCCTTGTCTTTCTCTCTCCATCTTCCCATTCTCTCCTCTCTATTTCTCACCACTACCGCCTCCATCACAGTCCAGACCACTTCCGAAACCCTGCCGACGACCATCTCCCTACCCATCCTCTCCTCCCTCTTCCCCTTCCTACCCTGCCAGCCGTCGTCGCCAAACCCGTCGTCGTCGAAACTCCCCCTCTCGGCCTCAACCTGCACAACCAACAACCTACTAGCCGCAACCAGTAGCAACGTCGACTCCACAGCCGTCGCCATCGCCACCTTCCCGCCACCGCTTACTTCTCTCACTCGACACCCCTTCATTGAGATAACCCAACCCTCTCCGAATATCCATGTGAAATCTATACGGATGTGTGATGTGTATGGGATGCAGTAATGATGTGAATTGATGGAGTTTGGGACAATACGATGATCTGCGGGTTGCAGGGAGTTATGTGAATGATAATTATGTATGGAGTGAAACTGCTGTCGTTGTATAAGACGAGTATAGCGGATGCTGGTGTAGTGACGGTTATATTTAGGGGTGGAATTAGACCTTATATGAAATATTGCAATAACGCTTAAACTCCGGTAAGGGACTAATGAGATTATTAGGCTTATAAGTGCATTTTAGAATTTAATACATTCGCTAGACAAAATATAGTAAATTGTCCTTGTACAAGTTAACGGTAAGGAGAGTATTAGAGCTAAATGGACATTAGTACTTTTATGTTCGAGGTTAAGGTCTCGTTAAATGTTTATATATATATAAGTTGTCTTATAAGAAAACTAATAGACATTTAAAAAGGGAGTTACGATAACAAAATGAAATATATATATATGTTC
>JAOVYX010016212.1:0-54909 GCA_035668315.1 Drosera spatulata | reverse complement strand
CCAGATGTTCCAACCCCATCCGCAGAATCATTGGATGAGTAGAATGCCAAAGCATGCCTCCCACCAAAGCCAGGAGATGACCTACAAGAGGTGAAAAACACCTCATAGGCCGCCTCCCTGATATCATCCCTGTCGAGGCCCTCCAGCTTCCCAAAGGGCCACGACAGGTCGACATCAGGTTGAAAATGTTCCGCAGGGACGCTCAAAGGTGCCAGCATAGACACCTGCCTCGGAGAGGAAACCGAAAAATAGCGTCTGTGGTTGTTCTGGTTATGATGGTGGGGTGCTGACACCATGCGGGAGTCACGGAGGGTTTGGTGGCCCATCAGATCAATAAGGTCACCCGCCGAAGAGCGTTTGGTGCCAGGGTCTCGGCGATTAGATGACCGGGAGAGGAGGGGGGGAGATGAAGGACATTATTTTTGTTAGGAGTTGATACAAGGAAAAACAGCAGGAGCAACCGGAGGCGAAGGGAAAGGCGATCATGCATGATAAGATTATGAGGGGCAGAAACTTTGATGGCTGGACTTGGACAGCAAATTCTTCTCCATTGCGAAGAAAGCTGAGGGGGTAGAAAATTGTGGAGATTAGCAATGGTTTCATAAATAGCAAATGGCTTTTTTGTTTAAATCAGGAATTTTTATAATAGAAAAAAGCTGTAATCTAAAGAAGATCTCAAAGTTTTGTTTGCAAAAGTGTAAAAACAATAACCAACTATTTTCCCCCTTCATTAACATTAACAACAGATCAATGCCATACATATACTATGCTAAACGCACAAGATCATTCTGATCTATCATTCTCCTGAACTACAATTTTTCCCACTAATGGGTACATCAGCTTCACGAAATAAAAAGAGAAAGCTGATCCAAGAAAAAAGTAACTAGCGTTTCATCTCATTCAACGGTTCTCGTTCCTGTTTTAATTTATCTTTGATAAATTACAACACAAGAAGTTATAAAGATGCAAGGCAGAATAATCATGAGAACGTAAAATGAACCTGGACTTCTGCAATGTAATATAATATGAACCTGGACTTTTATAATGTAAGTGAGGTCCTTCTCCAGGTCATCATTTTTCTGTCGAAGCATAGATTCAGACTTTGTCTAAGGTTTCGCCAACTAGGAAGCAGGCCTTCGTTCTGCATCCATCCCAGAGATGAAATGGCAGCCTAAGACCAGAAAGCGCTCCTGATTTACGGATTTCTCTACTTTGAGGCTCAAGTCCAGGGTCTTTGACATTATGAAGAAGTTTGATGACCAATTCCGCTACTTTGATGACCATAATATCTTGCAGAAAGCATCACGCTATATAACACGATGAAATGATTACTTCATCAAACTAAGAATGCTTGGACGATTTAGCCTCAAATCCCAAATTGACACATCAATCGAGTATAAGTCCTCATTGACAAACCACTTGAACAGCTTGGTAAGTTTTTTCATATTATCGCATGAGATCCATGGAACATCAACTCGTGTGAGATAGATCTTCCAAACGTCTCTGCAAAAATTAACTATCGCTAGCATTACTTGACATTCAACAGTATGTTTTAGTCGACATGTTTAAACCATTATAGACTGTCACATGCGCCTGATCACTTAAGCTTAGATTTTTTTTTTCCAACATTCGCCTCGAGTTGCGACTTTTTGCATCAGAACTCCGGCATCACATTCGTGAATCGAGTCCGAGAAGCAGCCAATTCGTTGAGGAAAAAAAGAGTGGAATGGACAAAGAGGTGATCACCGGAGTAACTTGGAAATGGTGATTGGCGTCGGAGGAAACCGAAGACGGATTCTGCAGGGAAAGCAGGCGGCGACGGCGTTTCTTGGAGAAACCCATGGTGGTTTCCGAGCATTTCTCCGGCGGCGATGGGCAACTGCTGTTGTTACGCGGCGACATGAGCCGCACGGCCACTCGAATTTTTATTTTTTTTAAATATATATATGTTGGGAAAAACGAAAATGTGATGGGCTCAGTTTTCCAACTATGAACAATTTGTTTATGTTCGAAATGCTCGCTGGTGTGATTACTATTTTCTCTTTTACTGTTCCCATGAAACGGTTGTGGTTAAAAAGAACGATGGTTGTGGTGAATCACAACTTTGAAATAAACACACCATCAATGACAACTTTGCAACGTCGACCCAAATCCCCGACTTAGGGGGTGAACCGCTCACCTTACACTAATCTCCCAACCCAAATAAATACTCGATCCTGGTCATTGAAATGCATAAGTAAGAACAAAAACAAGAAGGGCAAACGAGTCTGCGACACTCTCAAGATAGATACAAGTCGAACGAAATACATGAAGAAGAGGATTAACTGATTAAGGAAGCCTGGGCGGAAAAGTAACACCATCAAACTGTGAATTGCAGAAGGAGAAAGAGGTGAAAATTCACAGCTGATGGAGAAACAAAAATCAGGTTCAAACCTTTGCAAATGATAGCGGAAAATGATTAAAAAAAGAAGAAAAAGAAGAAGAGATGGATGCCTGGGTGAAATAAAGTTGAAATATTCATCATAAAAACTCATGCATGAATTTCAACGACGATCATGGTAGACAAAATATACCACATTGTAAGATACTTATAACTGGCTTTTTATTGTCGTCGAAAGGTGCAACGTAATAACTGGCTTTTATGACCTATAGTCATTCAATCTAACATATCAAGAATTCACCAAATACAAATCACTCACAGAGATGATCAATCGAACAGTTTGTAGCTTTATAAAAAAATGTAGAAGACCGACCACTATAAGTAATAGTATAACTAATTGAACTGCTAATTAGATCTAATCTAATACACCCAATGCCTTAAGCTAAAAAATATATAGAAGTGACTTTCATCGGTCTGTCATACCCACAGATATAGACCACAATCGATACCAACTGACAATCTCAGTATCTCAGGTTGCAAGGACCTTGAATGGGTCGCCGAGTACCGGAACTACTCTTACGAACCAGTTCCCATCCAATTCCATTACAAGCTCTTCAATCAGCATGTCATGCTCCGCATGTTTCCTGTACAACAAAAGCGCAAATAGAGCGGGAAACCGTTATGACATTGTCACGACTTCAGCTACCACTATGTGGTCTACTACCACTACTAACTGGTATGCCGAACTACGACTACGTTTAGCTACTCAGTACATTATTCGCTAATACTATAAGCTGGCCAACCAACCCAACAAGGCAATAGCAACAACCTTTATCGGAACAATCTTTGATGAATCTCTGCTATTATACCTCAAATACCACAGAAGAAACGCTGCCACTAAATTCTACAAACATCAATTAACGATGCCTACTCATATCATAGAGATCCTTTAGCTTGATATCTGTTAATTTTCTTACTTGCACAGACCTTGATTTGGTTGACCAGCCCAAGAAATAAAGCCATCAGCCCCTTTCACATCCGATTCTCTTGCAAGCTCCTCAATAGCACTGCAAATTCTGCACCTCTCCTGTACGACACAAGGGCAAATACAGCAGGAAAGGATTATGATACTACCATGACTTCTGCTACCGCTACATTATCGCCTACCCATTACGAATAGATCTATCCAACAGGCTGGTAACTGCAACCTTTATCTACACAATCTTCGACAAATCTCTACTGTAATAGCCAAGTCGTATGAATCAGAAGTACCAAGTGCAACCAATATCTATCAATGATGCCACCTAATACCATAAAGATCCTTCAATTCATTATCTTACTTGTGAAGCCCCTGATTAGGTTGGTCATCCCAAGAATACAATGTCATCAGCACCTTTTGCTTCCAATTCCATGGCAAGATCTTCAATCAGCATCTCAGTTTCTGCATTTCCCTGTATGGCACAAGGGCAAATACAACGCGAAATGATTACGCCATCATCATAAGTTCAGCTACCGCTACATTCACTACCCACTACGAACTTCTCTACCCAACCGGCTAGTAGCGACACTCTTCGATAAACCTCTGCAATTTTAGCCCAGATACATCAAAAGAATAAATAGAATAAAGTACAATCAACATCAATCAATGATGCCACTTGATAACACAGATGCATTTTCTTACTCGGTTGATCACCCACTGGGAAC
Organism: Drosera spatulata; assembly: GCA_035668315.1. Taxonomy (NCBI): domain Eukaryota; kingdom Viridiplantae; phylum Streptophyta; class Magnoliopsida; order Caryophyllales; family Droseraceae; genus Drosera; species Drosera spatulata. The sequence goes on along the minus strand of JAOVYX010016212.1, from coordinate 50,825 downwards.
AAACACAAAGGTCTTATAGTAGCTAGTCAGCACTGAGAAAGAGAATAGCAAACAGTTGCATACACATAAAATTCAAACAGCAATATGAAGTCTAAGTCTCCATAACAAGCAGCAAGCACAATCATAAGCACCCATCATACAAACTACCGTTCGAACAAATAGTGATATCAAAGGTCAGGCTTAAAACCAGGATTATTATACGCCAGTAGAGTAGAACTGCAAACTACTATGAGTAAAGCAGCCAAACAATACCAACGTGGATTTTGCATCCAGAAGTAGCCACCCTCCAGAGGAACCAGATGAATGGCACACCTCATATATGGGCTCAGCATCAAGATATGAGCGAATGCCGTTTGTACAGAAACAAGTTACTGCTGCTGCCCTTGCCTAGCCTGGGATCCACCGTATCCACTTCCATAACCAGCCTGTCCACTAGCTTGAGCTCCATAACCAGCGGCAGCTTGATCAGACCTCCATGCTCCACTGCCATATCCTGATTGCCCACTGGTATCTCCATAGCCACCTCCAATATAGCCGCCACTAGGATCTTGATATTCTCCACCAGAACCACCTGCAGCAGAAGCATTGCCACTAGGACTATTGCCAGGACGCCCGCCCATGTTGCCGTAGCCTCCTTGATTCCCATAAGAACCATCACCTCCCCCATAATTCCCATATCCATAACCTTGATTACCATATCCAGAAGCTCCATTCGGGGATTGCCCGGTACCTGAGCCAGGACCTGTAGGAGCACCCGCACCCCAAGCAGCGGCATTACCATAGCCAGCTGTATTACCGTAGCCAGCAGCACCATACCCAGAAGGATTCTGTGCACTCCAAGAACCTCTGCCACCACTGGCAGCATTTGAGTTCCCATAAGCACCTCCAGGAGCACCATATCCAGGGTTTGCTCCATACCCACCATACCCTCCATACCCACCGTAGCCCATCCCATTGTTGGCAGCGCCATAACCATAGGCAGCTGCTCCATAACCAGAAGAACCATACTGGCCATAAGCTCCTCCAGCACTTTGAGACTGCATATATCCTCTCGAATCCATTCTACCATCATAGACATTAGGGTTTCCACCAGAACCATAACCCTGGTAGCCACCTCCACCACCACCCGAGGAACGACCGGAGATACCAGAATTAGAATCTTTAGGAAGAGCACGCTTCACCTCTACTTGTTTCCCATCCAGGTCATGGAACGTCTTGTGAAGAACCCTCTCTACAGCTTCTTCAGTGTCGAAGGAAATGAACCCAAACCCACGAGGACGTTGAGTGCTTTGGTCATACATGATGACAACATCGGTTACGTGACCGTAACTCTCAAAGTACTGACGGAAGCCGTCTTCTGTAAGAGTGGGAGGCAAACCGCCGACAAAAATCTTCTTGGTCCTCACATTTCCACCTGATCCCATATTTCGACCAACATTTGTATTCCCACCTCTAGAAGCATTGTGATCGTCTTTCAATAATGCCCTTTTAACATCAACCTAAACAAACCAAACGTGGAGTTTCAGCCATACACTAAGGGAAAACAATCACACAATCATTCACAAGAACATACACAACCAAAAACGCACACATCTCCGAATCCACAATCACAGTTAACACAAAGCATACACCTAAAGCACTGCACATTCAGCAAGAACAATGACCAAAACCTGATAAAAACCACACTCTTCAAATCTTTCAACTCCAATGTCATGACATCAAGAATTACTATGTCACAAAACCGAAATAGCAAATTCACAAACGATGCAGCTGAGTACAGAATCATTAAACAGTATATTCTTATACAAAGCGGCAGTCAAATATTCCAAATCCAAACACATCAACACCGCACGCGATCACATCACACACCAAGATTTCCACACCCATACGCCCCCAACCTCACAAAAATTCAACAAATTCAACAAATCACCTACCCTTTCATCAAAACAATCAATTCAAAACCACCACAAATTCAATCAAAATCCCATCCACCAAACTCCAATCCCCATCATCACCGTCCCTTACCGTTCGCCCATTGATGGTATGCTGATCAGCAAGCACGGTATCAACAACACCCGGATCAGAGAACAACAGGAACCCGAACCCGCGAGGGCGATCCGTGATCTTATCCTTCATGATACTGATCTGCAAGACGTCCCCGTACTGGGAGAAATGGTCCGTTAGGGTTTCCTCCGTCGTGTCGTATGGGATCCCGCCGATGAATATCTTCGCTTGATCCGATTCCATGGTGAACGAGATCGAGGGGGAGAGGGTTTGATTAGGGCTAGGGTTTGATTAGGCTAGGGTTTGGGGGAGGGGAGAGGGAAGAGGGGACGGGTGAAGTTGGATGGGATATTTGGATGCTGTGGGTATATTATGGTTTGGTGGAAGAGGAGGATCGGAAGGTCGTGGACGGTCCGGATTTTCTCGGTTTTTTTATGGGTAAATGATTTACACGGGTTATTATTTAGGCAAATTATATCATGAAAAATAGTATTAAAATATGTACAGTCTTATTTAAATCTTGATATCCAAAATGTTTTAAAATAGGGCAATGATAAAAAATCAACATAGTCTAATATCCATCCCTACATGTGACAAATTAAGTTTTTCCGTTATATCCGTAATAATTTCAACGGATATATTCAACATTTGTTAATATTTTTAACGGATGAATAAACTTTTGAATTTTAAAAAAAATTCTTAAAATTTTAAGAAATGTATAATTTTTGAATTTTAAGAACAAAAATTCTTGTATTTGAAACGTTAAAAATATTAACAGAAATAGAACATTTTTTTTAATCGGATCGTATATCATCAATATGAACAATTCTTATTTGTTGGTTAGATAAATTTATACAATCAATTTTAACATTCTTCTTCAAAATATATTTAGACATTTGATCAAATTTTCATTTGTATCTAAATACTTAAAAGTGAGTAGATTACATTAATATCCCCTAACCTATGTTGGCCCACATCCCCTCCCCCAATCATTGATTCATTGTTTTTTTTTGGGTATGGATCATTGATTCATTGTTGATCCAAACCACCAAACCAAAAACATCGTTGTCACGCCAACAGCAGGTAAAACACCATATTGTTTCTGTCGGCAACCAAACACCATATCATATAGTTGACCCGTGTTCCTTCAATTCTTCCTCGAATCCGACAACCACCAAATCCGGCATTGCATGCTTATTTCATATACCTCGGTCCATCATTGTCATCCGAATTTGCGAATTTGCTCATTTGCTCGGATAGCTTCAATCTTATAGGAATTTGGGTAATTTTTTCCTATAATCAGTTTAAAATGGTTAGATTTGGTTTGAATAGATGTATGATGTTTCAATTTTTCACAACCATGTTTGATGTTTTGAACGGGTCGATGTTATAATTTTTTGTTTTTGTTTTGGTTAAAATCGAGAAATCTGATATTAAGATCTTCAAATATTTTTTTTAGAGTTACGGATACGCATACCGATCCCGTACCAAAACCACTCGATGTGGATACATACCCAAAGCACTATCAATAGGGTGTAGGGTTATTCGAACAAGAATCGTTTTCAAACACGAACAATAGATCTTTAGCTTCGACATGTGTAGAAAATGAGAAAAAAAATTGGAACTTATCTTTTCAAGACATGCATCCGATATAACATCTCTCAATTCATCCATCTTATTAAAAAAGTAAGAATCGCACACCGGGTTTATGAGAGCATTGGTTTTTTATTCTTCTTTTCTGTAGTCGTCGTGTTCTTTCCTATCGTCGTTGTCTTCTTTGTTGTTGTCGTCGTCTCCTTGTTTGGGTTGTTCCGTCATCATCTTCCGTTGTTTCACCGCTTGCTTCAGATGCATCATTGTTATGGTAAGTTGCTTTGTTCTCGCCATTGACAAGGGAGGTTTTGAAGAAAATTGAAGGTGCGATTTGAAATACAGTTGAAATGAGGTTGAATTGCAACCATTAGGGAGGTTTGAATTGCGGATGGCTCGAGGTGGATTCGATGATTGTGAGGGAGGAGACGAAAGTGTCGGGTTAAGGTTGAGCAAGGGTTGGATTAGAGATGTGTGTTGGGTTAGTTTGGGATGGGTGTGGTTAGATTCGAACCGATAGTTGTGAATATTTTAGATGTTTCGGTATCAAAATGAAAATAAAAGTTTGATTAGATAGATATAGATGTGTTATGAAACTAATTGAGTATCAAAGTGTGAGTTGAAATTTTCTTATTTATTTTAAAATAATTGTCCCAATTATCTACTACTACATTATAATCCACCAACTCTTCTTGTTTTAATAAACCCCACATATATTTAAAAAAAATTCTTTATTCATTAATTCCACAAGGATTGAAGACATGAGTAAATCCACGTATCGAGTTCAACTATTCCTTATATTTCGGGACAAAGATTGTAATTATTGTTCTTTTTATCTTAAATATATTACGATAAATTATTAAAAATGAATGTTTTATATAAATTATAATGTTTCCTAAAATGACAAGTTTGGATTGTAAAAAACTATAAAATATCATTATTTTATATCACGTCAAATACATAATTATTTATTTTCCCTTTTTTTACCCACTTATAATTCAAACCATTTTTCTTCATTTATTTATCTTTCTACCCACTTGCAATTTCAATTTTCCTACCAACTACTAAGGATATTTTGGGAAATAAACACAAATCAAATTTTTTCCTCAACAATCGTGTTAACTCAATACATCGCAATTTATAAAAAACGAAGCATTTTAATCATAAACATTCTTCAATATTGTATAATTTTAATCGTTGTTCGGATACTTCACACGCCTTGTATCATGACAAACGTTCTTTTCCCCAAATTTACATGTGGCTTCATCATCCACTTTCGGTGCCCGGGTAGTCGTCTTCTGGGAATGGCCCTTCTGTTCTTTTTTGGAGGACTTGTCGATTTGATGCTACCGATGTTAATGGCTCTTTTTCTGAATTGAAACTTGCAGGTTTCTGAAGCAACACGGCAGTGCAAATAGAGTTTCCTCTGCCTTTTCCCAGTATATCTCTAATAAAGCCAGTGAAGAATGTAGAGTTTAAGATTCCACATTGCCTGTGTGTCGAAGAGACAGTGCTGTTGCTGCTATGGATACTAGATGTATGTATTATCCTGGACTCCCGGTACCTAGGGAGTACCTACGGTTATATGTAGAAAAATCAAACCACCACCTTATAATTCAGTGTTGGTTTTATTTGCCTCTTTGTTCTTCAGAGCAGGTTTCTCCATAACTACACTTCTATGTTCTTGGTCTGTGTTCCCTTGCCTTTGTTTTTCTACTCAATAGTGAAACATGGACGGGTTGACGAAAAAGACATACAGTAAGATCAGCTGTCTGTGCGGTTCTTTGTGCGCTAGACGCTACCTGTAAGAGCCAATGTATTAAAAAGAACAATGATTTTTTATGGAAAAAATTTTCTCACATGAAAAGAAAGTCAAGACAAATCATAACTTCTGCAAGTGCTGAGAAATGTAGCTCGCTTAACGTGCTTCGATAACATGAGTTAGCGAACTATGTACTGAGCCTAGGCGCCTACTTGCGTGAAGTATCACTCAACTACATACTAAAGATGTCTAACGAAATCGAATACCAAGCATGAAGACGGAGCAGAGTGGAAAGCACAGGTAGGTGTCATAGAAACTCTCATTTCTCAAGGCTTGCTGTGGTATCCCCATGGATTCTTGCTTGCCCAGTTCCATTGGTCCCTGCACATCTCTTCTATCCCATATTTTGCTCTGCCAAACATTATGCAAATGAAGTTAAAAACACGAAAATTAGAGTATAATGATTCGTCTAGGAACTACTAATTCTGCCTCAGCCCTGTTGATTACAGCATTCTATTCCATTTGACAGCATTCTAATTGGTTTAGAACCACACAGGATTATTAAGATTGTCAGTTAATTCAACATAGGTTTGCCCTATAAATAATACTTGTGCCATCAAGGAAAAATTATTACCCATGCTAAAGATAGCGACTGTATTTTTCTATATCATCTCAAAAATATATATAAAAATGTATTTTTTAGTAAGAGTTTTTTATTCAAAAGTTGGATGTCATATGCTATTGAAAGAGGGAAACATACTTCCAGCCAAGCTCTTTTTCAGCTTTCAATGTTGAAGCAAAAACAGCAGTTGCATCTCCAGCTCTTCTTGGACACAATTTGATAGGAATTTTCTGGTTTAAGGGAAAAAAATAGGCATCACTCTATGAGCCAAGGCAAAGAACAAATTCTCATTGTCGAGCGTCGGAAGTCAAGGAACTCATGAAGATTGCATACCTTTCCAGATGCTTTCTCAAAAGCAGCTACCATTTCGAGAACAGAAGCTCCACGGCCTGTCCCCAAGTTGTAAGCGGTGCAGCCTAAACAAAAAAGCAAACCAGGAAGGTTCAAGATACAGATTCAGGATGATATCAGAACACAAGCATATAGGTTAGAGGATGTCGTGTAGAAAATCCAGCACCTATATTTTTTGTCGTAAAAAGCTTCCTCAATGCAGCGACATGCCCATCGGCCAAGTCCATGACATGGATATAGTCTCGAATCTGCCCATCAAAGTTGACTTACACTTACATTTTATGGTTTCATGAGCTCTGATGCTAATAACAAGACCGACGATTGAAGGCCAACATTTTGATGAAAACAGAATGAAAGATAGCCACTATACACTGTTCACACGATAATTACAGGCTAAAGTTCGCATACCGCAGTGCCATCCTTAGTGGGATAATCATGTCCATAGACATTGAGTTCAGGCAATCTCCCAACAGCTACCTGTTGGATATATGGCATCAGGTTGTTCGGAATACCCTTTGGATCTTCACCCAATCTTCCGCTCTCATGAGCAGCCACTGGATTGAAGTACCTCAACAAGATGCTTCTCCATTCAGGATCAGCATTTGCTATGTCTCTAGCGATTTCTTCGAGAAAAAGCTAGAACATGTAGTAAAATCAATCACCAACCAAACAATCTAATCCACTTCATTGTTTTCAGCGAGATCTCAGCATTATCAAGTGAATCCATCTTTCTATCAACATTGATGACCTTGAGATTACCTTAGTCCGTCCATAAGGATTCATAGCCTTCAACTCAAAGTCCTCAACGCAGGGGATCTTCTCTGGTTGACCATACACCGTTGCAGATGACGAGAAAACCAGCTATTCATTGAAATGAAATCATGTGAGCACTTCATATTATATCATGAACTCCAGATGAAACATAAGCAATGGCCGGTTTGCAACAAAGCTCAAACAAATCATGACAACGCAAAAGACTATATGGATTATGGATCTCGCTATTCCATTCTCTTCTAAGAGTCCTCAAAAGTTGGCAACACAATTACCCAAAAGAATCTGAGACGATGCAGCCAAATTGCACTACAAAATTTTCATTCCAAGTGCATCACAAACCGGATCAGATCCCAATGGGCTCTCTATTCTCCTAATGAGATGATTCACTACAGCATGCCGAATCGAAATAGGCAGTCTTTCCATATGGATCTGTTTTTAGTTTCTATCTCGAACTTGGGAGCCTAATCATCTGTTTTCTTCGGAATTCATTGAATCTAGGAATAGATATCACTATCTAGAGTCCATTATTTCTAGACACTCGAATTCCTTGTTAAAATAAGTGACCGTAATGCAACAACAGACTAGGATTTGAGACAGAGTAAAATGAACATAATTGCATCAAGATCAACATCATGTAAAAGCAAGGATTAAAACTAAAAAATGCCACTCTCACTGTGACCCTCACTCACCTTCTTACAATTATACTTGGCCATGATCTGATACAAGTTGATCGACCCGATCAAATTATTATCGAAATAGCGATAAGGGTATGCCACGCTCTCACCCACAGCCTTCAATCCAGCAAAATGGATCACTGCATCAAATCTGCTTCATCCACAAACTAAAACATCAATATTCCAAAATCACATCACACTTAAAATGGGGGGAAAAAAAAACTGGTCAGCCGTACTTGTTTGCAGAGAATAATTTCTCAATGTCATCTTTGTATCTAAGATCTCCCTGCACCATCAAAACCCAAATTGACAAAAGAGAAAAAAACATGACGAATCATGAAAAATAAGTTCACCGCTACAACAACCCAGGTAACCTTGTCATAGACCGTGTCTAGGTAGGGCGAAATGCACACACAACTAAGGCTGTAAATTAGTCCAAGAAAATAGATCAAGAAGTACCTTATTGAACACGAGTTTCTTCGACAAATTGGTCCCGACCAGTTCCCTCACACACTTAACAGCTTCTTCGCTCGAGTTATGGTGATTGTCGATGATCGTGACCCTAAACCCTTCGACGAGGAGCTGATGCACGGTGTGGGTTCCGATGAAGCCTGCTCCTCCTGTTACCAGGATGTGCTTCTCCTCCGCCATTGACATTCTTGTTGATCACAAGACGCTCGTTGTTTTAAGGGGTTGGTATTCTCTGGTATGATGATGATTGTTAGTATATTAGTATGGGTTGGCTTTGTTTGAGATACAGCTGACGGATCTGTATGCCGTTTGTTTCGAACAGAATGATCTGTTAGGATTTTGGATTTTTTAAAACTAATGTTTTTGTTTGCTTGAATAGATTTTATTGTTTGATGTTGTGAGAAGTAATAAGGCAACAATGACCTTTCCAAAAAAAAAAAAGCAACAATGAGATGATTGGGGAAGATGACTTGTTCATTGAGTATAAGTGATTTGTTTGGAGAATTATGAAAAAAAATATATATCCTGAATAAAATCGTTAACAACAGAAAACATAAGTGGCAAATGATTAACACAATTAGTGGTTTTTCTATATAATTCCTTACCCCTATTGGGATTTTTTTTCAAAAGATGACTTCTTTATTGGTTAATTGGTGACCTGAATTTTGCGTCCGGATCTCATTTTAATGATTAGGGATTTGTTTTTTTTTTTTTTTCCCGAAGGAGATAGGCATTATTAATATGGATATGGGAAATTTTTTTATCTCTATCTCTATCTTCATCTCATTTCTGACAACGACAAGTTGAAGACATGCTAATGACGACGGACCGACAATGACGGAATGACCACAAATTGATGACACGCTAACAATGTCGAGCTGACGACGATGGATTGGTTACGTTGACGGTCGATAGAAGAGAGTTGACGAACTTAAGAGACTAAAGCTATTTACATAAAATGCTAATAGCAAATCAATTTTGTAATTGAAAAGCAATGTTTTTATTTTTATTTTTCAAAATAATGATGGGGTACTTTCGTTAGAAAAAAGTTGTTAGATGGGAGGTTTTTGTCGTAAGTGATAGCTCATAATTTTCCCAAATAATTATATGAGAAAAGGTAGTGTATTACATCATAGATATATTTAATAATAAAAAAATAAATAATTGATTTTATTTATAAATAAAATGTGTTATTTTAATAAATAATATTTTAATATCAACTCTCAATAAATAAAATGTGTTATTTATAAATAAAAGTTGTTATTGTAATAAATAATAAAAAAATGATTAAGATTAATAAATAATATTTTAATATCAACTCTTAATATGTGTTATTTTAATTTCAATCATTTATTTATTATTTGATTTATCTATATCATGATACATATTATTTAAATCATATTCTTAATTCATTCTATTTATTTTTAAAAAAATCCCAAATTTTCTCTTTTATTATCGATTTCTGGAAAACACAATTTGGCGTTGTGTTTTTAACTTGCTTCGATACTTGGTATCTCAGCCATGCTCAAGCTCCTCATCAATGGCGGCAAGCGCCTCATTCCACCACTTCATCGCTCCTCAACCCCTCATTGGTACTCATCATCGCGCATCATTTCACCACAAAAACACAATCTCGCAGTCGATTATCTAAGCAAATCACTAGGGCTTTCACCGTACCAAGCAATCTCCACTGCCCACAAGCTACGCGGATTCAAATCCAAAGAGAATTTCAATTCAGTGCTCGATTTCTTCAAACGAAGCGCATTCAACGATGCCCAGATCAGATCCATCGTCTCTTCGTTCCCCGGAGTCCTCTCGATCAATGTGGCTAAAACCCTAGAGCCGAAAATTAGGGTTCTTGAGAGACTTGGATTGACCCCAGATGAGATGATCAAGTTCGTTTCTAGTCCCAGTTGGTTTCTGAAACGATCATTGGAGTCGTCTATTTTGCCCGTGATCGAAACCATGAAGTCGATATTGGGTAGTGATGAGAATGTGGCTAGGGCTCTTCAGAGGTTGGGTTCGAGTGGTCGATTTCTATCGTCTAAATCTCTCCGGGATAATGTCGAGTTGTTGAGATCACGAGGGATGAGTTACGAGGAGATCAAGAAGTTGATGTTGATGTATCCGCGGCTGTACGGTTGGAAAACGTCGTCGTTGGAAGCTCTGACTGGGAGGGTTGAAGGGCAGTTGGGGATTCGTGTGAATATGAAAATGTTCAGGCATGGATTAGATGCCCTCCGATCGATGAGTGCTGAGAAATTGGACGCAAAGTTCGGAGCCTTCAGGAGCTGTGGATGGGATGATTCGGATATCTTGATCTTGGCTAGAACGGGTCCTAAAGTATTGAAGAAATCGGAACTCGCATTGAAGAGCGGCGTTGATTATTACATGAAGGAGCTTGGTTACCATCCCAAGTTCATAGCGGCACGTCCTGCATTATTGCTAGGCTATAGTATGGAAAAGAGAGTTCGTCCTAGGAATGCGGTTTTGCAAGTTCTGAAAGATAAGAACCTGATCAAGGAGAGGTTTGTCCTTTACACATCATTGGTGAGCTCGGAATCTGAATTCTTGAAAAGGTTTGTCAAGCCCTTCAAAGAGTCGGTTCCTGACATTTATGAAGTTTATAAGAATTACATGAGGATTCCTTCTAAAGCTGATGGATAAACTACACCATGGTTTAACGTTAGATGTGGCGTTAGATGAAGTTTGTTTTTGTAGGTTTGTCTGTAGCAGAATTGATATGTACCCATGATATCCTTGCGGAATTTGCAAGGATTTCACTGGCCTATGTATCACTGGTATCGCCACTCCATAATTTTCCCAAAGGCATGTGATTCTTCAATGTATCAATGTAACTGATGGAAAGTAGATGGAAATGGTTGTCTATTTCTCTTGTGGAAGAGATCACAATTTTGTTGAATTTACATGCGACTGTTCCTCACTTGTGCTCCTCACCATTTGATTCCTCCATCGGGCTTGTTCTAGTATTAGTCTGAGTAGACACAATGTTGTATATGTTACCACACTCTGGGGGCTTTGCTAACATGTTTCCCGGAATGCTCTATCTGGTGCTTAAATCTGTATCATGTCATGCTGCGGCAATCAGTCCAATACTTCAGATTTCTATCCTCCGAATGTCTCCCCTTTGTTCCCAGAAGGCTGATAGTTTTGCTAGTATTCCTTTTTGGCTTGGGAATGAGACATATCCTTAGATTTTCATTGTTCCATGTCGGCCTATCTTGTGCTAAAAAACTACTTGAGAAGCACGGAGGCACTGAACCGAACAGGGGTAATCTGCGTCATTCAGAACAGTTTGGAATTTCATCGTTTGATGTCGAAACTTTTGATACTGTTATCATCTTGTACTTATGTGTGCTATTCTTGTTGCAAACAGAACTTTAAAGATCATGAAGATCGACTTACATGTGTCACAAAAACTTTGTAAACAACATACGTTTGTAAAAACTGCATACTTCATATCCTCTTTGTACGGTGAAGCTCTGGAGGCAGGTCGACTGCCACTCTTGTCGATAGTATCCCGTCCATTTCTTTATCGAAAGCAGCCCTGATATTAAAACCAGATTGTTAGAAAAACCACTTTAAACTAACAGGAATGTTAACGAGATTTTTAAAGTGCGTACCTACTGGGTTTTAGCACAAGGATATCACCGTTATGCAACATATAACGACCCTCAGGGTTGGCTACTGTCACACCCTCACTAATGCGAAATGAGGATGACGAAAGCTTGGGAGTCTTGCGAGCACGGGGTCATGCTAACGAGATAGAAACGACACTGTGTTAGGACTTGAATGCGAGTGAGCGTCAGTGAGAAACGTTACGCGATGATTTGAATGTGATCGAGGCGCGTTGCAAAGGCGAGCGAATGTTTACGAGGCATGACACGTTGTGTTAAGACTTGGAGACGTAAGGCATGTTTCAATGGCTTGCGAGAAGACAAAGACAAAGATGCGCGAGGCATGATTAGCGTTGCGTTTGGACTTAGACGCGAGCGTATTGCCTTTTAAGGGCCAACAAACGTTGCGAGATTCCTAAGTGTTGACAAACGAAGACCGATGACGAGTTTTCTTGAATTCGTGCTAAGTTTGGTCTTTTTGATTCCGAAATGGATAACTGGACTACGTGAGATTTTGTCTGTTATCTACTACGGGGGAAGGTGTGCTAAGATCAAAGCCAATCCAAAGTTTGTAGCATTGCTCCCATGTTTAGTGCCACGTTCAAGGGCTGGACTTAGACATTGGAAAGTATAGAAATCCTTTGGTTTGATGGTGGCCAAAGAGAAACGTAGATCGGGTTCGTTATGAAGGAAATCTTGAGTCGGGTTTGCAAATTTCGAAATCCAAGTTAGGGGTGACAGCTTGGACGGGTCTCGTACAAAGGTAAAGAGAAAAACGCATCGATTGAGGTGGATTGATGAGCGAATTGTTGGAACAAATCTTGCGAGAAGATTTGTGAAAGATATCGTCGTGCTGGAACAAAATTTGCGAGAAGATTTGTGAAAGATATCGTCGCGGAAGATAAGGATCAGAAAGATAACTAAAGCAACAAGATATCGTGGAAAAACTTGACAAAGGTATTGTTTTGACTAAAAGATATTGTTCTTGGTTGTAAATCTGTTTTGATTAAAAGATAAGTAAAGCAAGAAGAGATCATGGAAAAACTTGACAAAGGTATTGTTTTGACTAAAAGATATTGTTGTAAATCTGTTTTGATAATATTTTCGTGGGTTATCTTTAAAAATCTTATAGTTGTGCTTATAGATAGAGATGATCCCTGATCATCATGTATCACATATAATATTGAGAACGCGATCAGTGTTTTCGTGTATCCTACGAATCGTGGGTGAAAACAACAAAAAGAGTTTGGCAATAGAGGGCACCGCTGTGTGGTTGTTGGTTTGTTCGTACTGATTGTGTGGCTCGTTTGTGTTTGTCGAAACACGAAAACGAGACACAGGTTTTTCTCAAAGACTTCCGCGGAGTAAAACAAAAACATAAGACGCTTGACGATATTGTTGCTGGCTAATTCGTAGGAAATTGGCACATCACAGACGTCGATTTATCGCGAAAAATTTGGAGCCAGAATCGACCAGTGACAGCTAACACCATTGAATTAGGGATTTTAGTTGGAGGCGTCTAATATAATTCCACAAAGCACATGTAGTTTTTCAAAATTTCACCCAGATAAGCCAAAATCTCTAAACATATTTCATTTTACCTAAACAAACTGAAAATTCTGAAAAACACACTTGTTAATAAAGGTAAGAGTTTCGAGTGATCAGGATGAAATTTTGACAACGGTTTTGAGCGATCAAGATGGATTAAGGTAAGGGTTTTGAGTGATCAAGGTGACATTTTGATGAATTAGATGTTTTTTTTATGTACAAAGTATCAAAATATCCAATTTTATTCTGTGGATTTTTTTATTTCTCAATTATATTTCACGAAATATAAAAACTTATTTTATATTATAAATTTATATTATGCTTCAAATCTATTGGAAAACACAGTTGTTGGGAAGAGTTAATCTTCTTCGTAGTTCTGGAACCACGAATTCTAGAAATTAAAAGAACGCAAAGCCAAATTCTAGAAAATAGACGGCCAGAAAAGAGCCAGCTCTGATGAGAGTTGAAGACCAAACAAAGAAAGTAACAAGTCCAAAAACAAGCAGCAACCATATGGCCAGGTTCAGATCTTCTACCAAACTATCCAACACCGTCCCAATGATTTTCTGGGAAAATAGAGAAATCTATTTCTCTTTTTTGAAATGCCTTTGCATCTGGTTGTAAACCACATACCTGTTAATAAGGATTGATTCGATAATAAATAATTTTAAAAATATCGAAAAATAACTTTGCGCATCGTTAACAACGATGACAGATAATAAACTAGATATACTTAACGGGTTTATTTGAATCATTATCTAAAACCCTATAAATTTGTAGCTAACATTACTTTTAGCAAAACAACAAATGCATGATATGAATATATCATTAATTCACGATATATGTTTCACGATAGTATTAAAAAAAAAGATTTAATCATCCGACAATACGAATTAAAAATCGGATATATATATGTGAGTAGTCAAACCATTACATTTATATTATGACGAAGTTAGAATATAAATACAGACGTTTCGAATAATATAGAGTAATATTTTTATTTTATTTTATTTTTTTTGAAAAAGAATATAGAATAGTATTTGAAAATAAAGAACCTCTCCTACGATAGAAAAGCAGAACAAATAAATAGATCACATATTATTTTCAAAAAAAGTGTACTAAGTAGAATAAAACCCTAGAAAAATCTAAAGCCACCTATATGTGTGGCTCAGGTCACCCCTTGAAGTCCTCAGCTCCTTCACAGAAACCAACCAATAGATCAAAATAAACTCACAGCCTCACATCACCCACCAAGTACAAATAAACATCTAACTAAACCACCAAAGCAAAACCAAACCAAACCAGCTCTTGTGCATCTCTTTGTTCCCTGTTAGATTGGTTCAAATGGCAGCAACCATTTCTTCAGCTATCAGTGGATTCAATGTCCGCCTTGGCGAAGACCACGACAGGATGGCAAGGGCGATGGCGATGACGGCTCCTGTAAGGGTTGGGATGCGAAGGAAAGTAACGGTGGTACGACCGATGATGAAGAATGTGAATGAAGGGAAAGGAGTGTTTGCGCCCGTGGTTGTTCTCGCGAGGAATATTATTGGGAAGAAGCAGTTCAATCAGATCCGTGGCAAAGCCATCGCGCTTCATTCTCAGGTAACGAAGGGATTGTCTTTGGTATCGTTACTGAAAATAATTGTTTAGTGGAAAACAAAAGATACTAAGAGGAGAAAGTAAAAAAATAGAAGTGAAACTTATATTTGTTGGTTTTATAAAGCTTATAAGATCAAGAAAACATGCAAGATCCTGAATCACTTGATTTATTATGGATTGGTTTTGAGCTGATGTTGAATGTAACGATATTGGGATTGCAGGTGATAACTGAATTCTGCAAATCCATCGGAGCGGACGCGAAGCAGAGACAGGGATTGATCAGGTTGGCTAAGAAGAACGGAGAAAAACTTGGATTCCTTGCATGAAGTCAGTGTTGCTGTAATTCTGTAAAATTAGTTAAATTTTTGTACTGTGGCCTCGACAATTGGTTTGATTATTATGTTATGGGAAGTTGATCCTCAAGCCGTATCTCAAATGCATATTGGCTAACACAATTACCATACCAACTATGATTGAGTCTGATCGTTTTTATTCCAAGGCATCTTTGATTGACGCAGGTGCATTGAAAGCAGGAAGTTCATAACTACGGAGTCCTATAGATTGAGTCAGTTGAGAAGAAAACTTTGTTAAGGACTGGTGGAGGCTTGACGATAATGAAGCTGAATCGGGAAGTATCCAGTTTGTATTGGATTCTTTTCTAGACAATGTGATTTGGTAGGATCCAATTAGTATTGGTTGTGACTAGAGTTGGATTCTAGAAAGTCCATAAGTCGTATCGAATAGAGTTTTAGAAGACAGGAAATGCAGCCGTGGAATCGACCTTGACATCCTGGCATTTTGCAGCCTAGCATTCTTGAGGGAATCGTGCTGTATTTTGTAGGAGTCTAACATCTAAACTGGGCATAATACATATATGAACTGGGTCCATCTTTTAACCCAAAAATCTAGACTAATAAGTTATGGATTATTCATAAATATATAAGCTAATTCTTCTATTTTTTCGCGAACGACGTGAAAAACTACTCAACTCAACACATACCACAACATATTCAAGCAGTTCCTGGTTTGAGTGTTGGTTTTACTCTATATTTTGGATGTACTGGTGTAAGCTAGGAGAGTTGCTTTATTTTGTTAGCTGCAACATCAGAAAAAAGGCTGGTTCTGATTCCATAAGCAAAATTCAAAACCAGTTCAAGCCCATCATATGCAGCATCACCCTGCATCCTGGAAGCCTGATCTTCTACAAAAGCGTCAAATGACAAATACAAACTCTGAAACATGGGAGTCCTGTAATGATCCTACAATCTAACCAAGCTAACACGAGTAGCTCCCGATAAAGGCTCTTCTACACACTTCCGCAGCACTTCCACAGCATCCTCTACTTCAAAAGTGGCAGCTCTTTGGTTCCACTGTCCATTTCCAGCGATTTCAGTCCTGCTTCAGATAGTACAGAACAACAAAAACTATCAGAAGCAAGGCTTTTGATTCATATTTCCATTTCGGATCAAAATCACGCAACCAGAATCTAGTTAACTGTCATGCATAGTTCATTTAGCTTCAAATTTTATCACACTTTAGTCAAGTTAACTAGGCGGAAAGAATTTTCGTTCTCATATGGCCATTCCAGCGTAAGCAGGTTGTCCACTGAATCGTTACTGTTATCACAGCAGCATAAGAGTCCTACAGGCTTCTCGGCCTCGATATACTGACAGGAGCTCAGAAAGTGCCTGCACAAATGGGCCAGCAGATTAGGTCCGATCCTGGTAGCAACAGGTCTGGCTGGACAGCTAGGCTGAGCACCGCTCATGTTTTTAACAATTTGACTGAAACTATCAATAATTACCAATGTTTTATTAATGTAAACAATGACTGCAGAAAATGAACCTAGCACCAAAGGCTCTTGCTGACAATAAGGTCTAAGAGAAGGAATTTATTATGCAATGCCGACGACCAGATTCTATATCCCATTAGTGATCCCAAATTCGAAACCGTTCTTAATCTGTTACTTCTACTACGCTAATGAAGGTTGAAAAAAGCACTGGTGATGAGCAAATATATAACAAGAATGACAAGAAAACCACAACGTTCAGAATAAGGTTTGGCATTACGAGTGCTAAAGTTGAAGTAGGAAACGTGCCAGAAATCAGCCCAAATCAGCTTCCAGATGGAGAAGAAACTGCTTATTTTGACGTTTTAAGCCACGGGAATACTGGCTCTGAAAGCGGGAGTTGGATGCCTTTGTGAGACAATGATGATGATCATCAAAATGGATGTCATAGTCCTGGATGTCAACATATTACTAATCCACATGCAAAAACAACGCATTTTAGGAAATCCACTATAGAAAATAAGAAAAAATACGAATTAGTTTTAAAAAAATAAGTTAGCTCTTCCAAAGCTGCGAATATAGAAACGAAAGTTGATATTCATGAAACTGCTTCAGTAGTTTGAATCTATAGAGCTGGGAAGGATATTGCAAGCTTCTTACATGATAGTAGTGATGATCAAAGGATTCTCGATTTCAACTTGAATTGCAACCAAGTTTGAACCTGAGTACCTAATGGCAATTCAAGACGCACGACGCTTAAGATAAAAAGAATAGATGTATCCCAAAGATCCGTATCATATTACACAAAATCACAAATGTATCTTTTGAATAGCACAAAGAACCCTGGAAAAATGGGCGAGATGATGATGAATGAGCAACCGCCAGAATCCAGGTGTTCATATCCTTTGCTTTGAATTAATTCAGAGGCAACAGTGAGTTGCAACAGAATTACAGGACTAGAAAACAAAACAGCAACCTCAGTCGTGTCATTTAGAATTTAGAAAAAAAATTGCTTCAATTGCAATTTTTGAAGTCAAGAACAAAGTTTGTCGAATAATCCAGAGAAGGCATCCAAGTTGATTGCATCTACAAAAGCAAATAATTGAATTACGATGCAAAAAGATAGTACAAGAAACATACCTATGGTCGATGAACCTCGCAACATTCCCGAAACATGTTGCATCCAAACAAAGAGCCTCTTCATCCTCCAAGATGCTTCCTGAACTCCAATGAGCATCAAGTAATACAGGGCATGCGCAAGCTTCTTTGCTGGACTCTTGAATTTTTCGCTCATATAGTTCCATGATTGTCATTATTTCTCCAACATATTCACATACAAACGCACCTCGTGGCAACTCCTCTACGGCTCTCGGGCCCCATCCTTTCCAGTCAGGTGTCCAGAAAACCCGAGCCATAGAGGAAACAGATGCAATCAAGCAGGCTGATGGTTTCAACTTGTAAGGTTCCATAAAACAAATATCTTCAAAAAGAAAACAAATATCTTCATGAGTTAACCTCTCAAAAGATAGGAAAAGTTACAGAAGCAAATGTCAAGATCTTAACTGAACGGATTTAAGCTGAAGCCCAAGAACTAAGAGGACTTCGATGCTGAAACGAGCTGTTTATAGTATACACATGTTTGACAGTCTTTGATCTGAATTTACTTCATGATTATCCTTTTCCTTATTTGTGGTTTCCTTATTTTTGCTAAGATATAGAGCTCTATTCTCTAACCAGTATCATATGCAAAGAGCAATAAAATAGCATTACTAATAGTATATAGAATGTCCAATCAGACGTGTCAAATTATATATTCATGTAAGAGAGTATTGACCTGTAAACTCACCGCTATACCACGCTGAACTACTTGGTTACCACAATACTTACTGCATCCACATTTATGCCAGCATTCCTTAATGAATTTCTGTGGAGAATGCCCCTCACATGACCTAGATACCTGGTTGTCCTTAAATCTATACAACGAGCACTTTTTGCAATAAGAAAGCAGATGCTTCCTTGATCCTTCTATCAACGCGATGCATTCATCTAGAAACTTCTCTGTCAACAACCCATCCAGTGTGTATGCAAACTCACCACCATTTTGATGAACACATGCGCAAGATGCAGGAGATTGTAGGCAATTCCCATAGCATGATGCACAACAGTCTCCATCTGGTATTTGAGCTAGGGAGAAGTTCACACGTGCATTTCTATATATCACATTGTTCGCGATGTACTTGAAAAGTGGGAGCAAGGGATCTAGGCTAGTTTCATTTACAATTGCGACTTTGAGTTTTTCTTCCCCTCTTGAAACGTCGCCCATACTATATTTCCTTGCAATAGAAGCGGCTTGGTTATTTTCGAAAGGGACCAAGGATAACCCTTGGTGTTTGAGCACCTCTACAGTTTCATTCGTTTCACTACAAGTACCCACAGGGACAATGTTGCTGGAGTCCTCAGAATCATATGGAACATTCAAATATGGACTCTCTGACACTTCAGGACACAAGATAAGTGCCTTTTGTTGATCAATATTAGCATCGGTACCATTTTTGCCAGTTGAACTGTTTAATATCTCTTGTTCATTTGTGCCTGTACTGACCTCCACATTATTAACCTGTTCACGTTCCTGATTCGATATACAATTGCAGAACTCCTTGAACACATCCATCATGGAAAATTCTGACTCATGGATCCCATATTTTCTAGACCACAATGCCCTGGCAGCTTTCAAAGCTGATTCCACATTTGGCACTCCAAACTCCGGTTTAACAAGCAGGGAAACCTTCATGTCTCCATTGAGACAAGAAAAAAGATCAAACCGTCTCATACCAGACGTGGCATCATCATCATGGACAAGAGAAGCTCCGGTCCCAGATGCCAGGCTTGGCTCATCTTTGCTGCAAAAGATATTGCCTTCATTGGCATCCTTGTTACCCATAACAGGAAGAACCATTTCAAGCATCTTTGGCTTTTCATTGTCTACCACCATTGGGTCAACTGGATCTGGCTCAGAATGTAGCTTAACGTCCGAGTCACTCGAGCCCCTCGGTTGGTTGACAGCACATTCTAATGCTTTTGGATTATCTCCAGATGCTTGAACTTGGATGAAAGAAGCTGCATAAGGCAACAATCATCATCATCGACATTCACATACATTGATGTATAAAATATATGCTCAAGGATATGTCATCATCATGCTTGATGAAATAACAACAAAAAGGAGGCTGTTAATTACATCCTAAATTTAGATTTAGATAAGCCCTAGCAAAATTTGATGGCCAAATGAAAGGATATTCCCAAGAGAATGATGAAAAATATGCAACCTAATTGTCATCTCTCTACAGAGCCTACTATGCAGCATATTACCAGATTGTTCACGCTAGTTTGGAAGTGGTGACATACCGAGGGGGACTACATCCATCGGGGTGTCCTCAAGCTTGATAGCAATCAATGGCCCAGGCTTAGATCCTTCTACTGAATGTCCTTGAACATCCTGTGGTTTCGCCATCTTGATACTTTGAGATGCTGTAAAGCATGGTCGTAGTTCATCCCCCAATTGCACTTTGTATAGTCCTTCAGTTTTTGAATCACCAAGAGAGCGATAGCTGCTGCATGTTTTCTTTGGTGGCGGTTGAAGCAGAGCAAGGCCTTCAGGCTCAACATGTGGAGGATGAGCTTTCTTTTTAGCAGGAACTTGCACCTTTTTCTTGAGCTAAAAAAAAGAAGCTATAGTCATCAACTTAAGATCATGACTTCAAGCGAGAAACCAATGTAAAATTTACAGTCAGAACTGGACATAAACTACTCAATGACAAGTTCATTCTTTTTTTTCTTTTTTCTTTTTCCGAGAAAAGAAGATGCACAGTACACCCACTGCTGAGCTCAACTGAAATCCAAATCCATTATCCATCAGCCAAAAACGTACCTTGTGATCCTGCTGCTCTTTAAAGATAGCGTCTGTGAGAACTCGATAGTCGTTCTCTTCGATAAAGTTCAACTTGTTATCATACACTTCCAGCAGCTCCTTTATCACGGGCTTCACAACATCAGAACTAATCCCGATAAAGGCCATCGCCTTGCAAGCTTTAACGACTCTTGGATTTGGAGCCATTTTCAGACAAGAATCTGAAACAGGAACAAGATAACTAGTCAGCCGAAGTCTTTCGTGGAAACTATGTATACTACTACCACTCAACAAAGAGATCTCACAGGGAAAAGCAATCACACAAATCTCTTCCTTGCTTTGCTCGCCATACAAGTACAGTGGGATGCTACATCAAATCAGTCCATTACTCCGTCGACCTTGAAAACAAAGTCGAGACTCCCATAACATCTGCCTCTAAGCCCTACATACGTCAGTGTTACAAGGAACAAGCACACAGAACCCTCAAACAACCAGATTCAAGAAAAAAACATGGCAACAATAATCAAACACCAGAGATCACAAATGCAACAGCTGATCGACAAATTGGAAACTACCCGTTACCCAAACAATCTCAAAGGACAGAGAAATGTCATAACAAAAATCGCATTCATTACCCAAAATGGAAACTTTCTCAGTTTTCAAGTTCCATCGGATCTAATCACCCCCATTAAACAAGCTTCAACCTTTCCCACAAAAATCAAATTGAAACACCAAAAATCACTGACCCAAATCCACTTGGATTGTGATCATTGCCTCTGAACACACTCCTACCATGAAACCCACTTCTAAATTTTAAGAAACAGATCAAAAAACGAAAAAGGGCAGTGCCCCAGATGACAAAATGGGCATAGATTTCTTCTCACCAAAGCAAACCCTGAACTTGAAAGTTCTCAAATGGGGAAATGAACAGTACCTGAAGTGAAATGGGCAGGCTAGTGTGTTGGTTAGAGCATGAACTTTGCGTGACAGACCATGTTATTTTGATGATGTGAAATCTCTCGGCTAGGTTTTCACCATGAGTAACGATTGGTGAGCAAGAGTCCTCTGGTCTTCAAAGAGCAGAGAATTGGGTGTGATGAAATATTTGTGTTTGCTTTGTTTGCTGAAGTTTTAACACTGCTGGGATGCTGCTGCCTTTTGGCTCTCAGGTTTTTTGCAGTACCACAATAGTGCAAAGGGGTTCGTAATAGCATAGGGCTCATTCTGTCTTGAAAAAGTTGGGGATTGTTTTGGTACGGTTGTAAAAAACAGTAAAATCTGAAATCAATAATGAATTCAGAAAATCAAAATCATCATATCCTATTAAATGAGTATTGAAAAAGAAACTCTTAAATACTATGTTCAAAGAAATTAGATATTAAAAAATGAAATCTATTTGTTTTGAATTACATTGTTTTATTTTCATTTTTTTATTTTGAAAAATAAAAAATTATATCAAACAATTTAAAATCGTTAATAAAAAAATCTAAAATCAAAAGTCATATCAAATTTAACCTTTGGGCATGATAAACATATTGATAGAAGCACATTTCAAAAATATTTGTGTAACTTTTCAAAAGTGTTAAAAGTAAACATGCTCTTTGAATAAGAACATTTGATCTAAGATCATTAAAATAAAAAAAAAGAGTGTTATTGTTCACAGAAACGAAATTGTTAATAACTATAACACTACTTGAAAAAGGAAAATGCTACTGTTAATAACATTTTTTTCAATGACGAATGCTATGAGAAATTTTCTAACTGTTAAATAACAATTGGCTCTTTGAATGCACAATCAATGTACCGAAAATAAGAGTTAACAAACTATGACATGTTTTCCAAGTGTGTGATGGTAGTTTTGTGTCTTAAATCGGCCCCTTCTTACTAATGTTTATTTGAACTTAAGACTCTTCTTTTTTAGAAACAAAAAAAGATTTGAACTTGAGATTTTCAATTTAAACATATACTTCATTCGTTTTCAAAAAAATTGTATTTCTTATCCATATAAGTAAAAAAGATAATGACATTATCAATGATTCGTGGAGCAAATAATTTTTTTTAAAATTTATCATGAAACATCAAATATAATATATATTACGAATTACAATCCTTTATCAAAATAATATTCGTATTATATCATTTATTAATAAAAAATAATACATCGAAATAATAATGAATAATATAATTATTATGAAACGAAAGGAATAATTTTAAGATAACAATGATGTATATATATTTTGATTTAAATACGATCTAAGTTTTATATCATCAACATGATGCCTCGTATAAATGTTTGTTGATAAAACTTTAAAACGATAATTTTTCCTTTTGTTTCGACTCATCACCCTTTTCCTATTATTCTCAGTGGATTCTCAGCAAACCCTAACCTTTGTTCAATTCCCACGCGATAAAACTTTAAAACGATAATTTTTCCTTTTGTTTCAACTCATCACTTTTTTCCTATTATTCTCAGTGGATTCTCAGCAAACCCTAACCTTTGTTCAATTCCCACGCGGTGATCTTGAATACAGCTTCTGCTTCCTTCTTTCCTTGATTCGATTGTATCTGTGAGTTCGCTCTGTAATTTGGATTGGGTCTCGAAAATTTTGGATGTCTGCTGCTGTTGTATGATTGCTGTTATTGGGTTCAAATAGGGCGTAGATGGGTTTTGGTGATTGGGTTGAAGAGCATGATTTTGAATAGTGTAGGGTGGATTGGTTTCACCATTGGGTAGTTTATGGTTTCAACGCCCTATCAATCCATCGTTTCTAGATTTTTAGTACAAAAAACGGCCTCTGGAAAAAGAATTAATCAATTTGCAAATCCTCAATCTTGAACTCAGACAACCCGAGATCGCCTAGCATCTACCTTGAACAATAGAATCGATCGCCCATATCCCATTCCATATGTCCTGTGTACAATAAGGCTGAGTCCCTCGTGCAAATGGTGGTTTATGGATTGGCCGATTAGTGATTATTAATCCGTAAATAGGTTATGGTTAATGCGGCGGAGTTGCCTGTAATTGGCCCGTTTCGCCTCTTGTCTCTCGGTTTTCTGTTAATTATCGATAAAATTGGTATGATTGTGTGTTCAGTGTGCGTGCACTTCTTCTCTCTTGGCCAGGGTGAGGATTTATGCAATTTTAGTAGAGTGCTTTATGCAATTTTCTGCTTTATGTATGGTTTTGA
The DNA here is from genome assembly GCA_035668315.1 of Drosera spatulata. Classification (NCBI taxonomy): domain Eukaryota; kingdom Viridiplantae; phylum Streptophyta; class Magnoliopsida; order Caryophyllales; family Droseraceae; genus Drosera; species Drosera spatulata. The sequence continues at coordinate 26,905 of JAOVYX010016212.1, read as the reverse complement.
ATTTTGGTAAATATTGGGTTATCTTCCAACGTATCAAAAAGAGCAAAATGATGTGGAGTGTATGTAGCATGTTCCATTTGGTTTCCAGAGAAAAATCAGTTTTATTTTTTGAGCCACAAGTTGATTAATTGAAGCAATGCATTTTACGTGGAACCTTCTTGTGGTTATTTGCTACCAAAAGAACTATTCAATTCGATTTACAGATTCTTTTATTCCTGGATGCTACACAATGGATTGATATTGGTCTAGTTTATTCATGGGGTCTTTCGTCCAATCTCATCATCTATGTTATTTGTTCATTGTCTTTCATGTTTGATGTTCATTGGAATTATGTATTGCAGTTACAACGATGAACACCCGTTGCTTCCAGAGGCACCTTTCTTTCCCGTCTCACCCCGCACGCCCTGTTCCACTTCCATCTCCTATGTAATATATCTCTTATACCGTGCAGTCACCTTGATGAGTTCTCTTTTGCTTTTTCCTTTATTTGTTTTAATTTTATGCTTCTGGTTCTTGATTTTTTATACAGGGAAGCTCATCTTTGGTGTGTGGTTCCTCAAGAAGTGAAGAGCTTGTCTTTGTTGAATGAGTATATGAAAATTTTGTCACCATGCGAGCGAGAAAACGTTCTTAGTTTCAGAGGAGAAGAGCTCCAAAAGAGGGCATTGTTGGCGCGTGCTCTGGTTCGAACTACAATTGCAAGATGTAGGTGCTCTCTTTTCCATGCTGTGTCCTGTATTTATAGTTGTGTTATTATTTTTTCACTTTTTTGGAATTTTTCATAGAAAGTGAAAGTTTTTAGAGGATTTCAATCGCATGTTAAGAGTTGAATTTTCTTGGGTTTATATGCTTTTTCCATGATTGTTCTTTATCCTGGCTGTGTATTGTGCATTTATGATTACGTGCACAAACAAATCATACGCTTCTTAAGGTTATAGTATGCTCGTAGAGCTCGGAAGACATACACTTTTCTATCAAGTCAGTGCTCTTGTGGGTCCTGAACAACTATCCAGAAACTTGGGATTATGAATCCGCACTCCTTAATTTTTTTCATATCAGAGGTAGGGATGCTCTTCTTTCTCTTGTGTGCAGCTGCAGACAAATCACTATATCAACATTTTGAGATGAGCTTTGCTCTATACTTTTGCTTGAAAGCTGAAGCACTTTCTCAGATCTGCTTTGTGACATCTCAAGTTTGTGTCTGCTTTTCCTCTATAAAAAGAAACATTGTGTTCGATGTGTGATTTTTTCCACTTTTGAGTTGCATGATTTGTGCTCTTTTTACTTTTCTATGAGAAAAGGGGGCATGTTGAGTTCATCAATTCACAGTTTAAACCATACTACTATTTCGAGAACTTGATGCTCACTAAAATGTAAAATAAAAGATGCTAATGCATGAGTGTGAGAGAAGCTGTTATGAAGTTTTTAATTGGTTCTTTTGGGGCTTTCAGGATTCGGTCTATTTAATTAGAGGTTTAATGAAACAGATATGCTGTCCGTAGATCATAAGGATCCTCAAGTTGACCCAAAGTCTTTGAAGTTTAAGAAAAACATCTATGGGAAGCCAGAAGTAAGTTTGCAGCTACATCCTCCTTTTTGTTGCTCACATTCTGTTCCCTAATGAGTCTTAACATTTATTCCATTGCTTGATGAAACGTCTCAGATTGATTGGCTGCAACCGGATGCCCAGAGCCCGCCGCCATTGCATTTCAATGTATCACACACCTCTTCTTTGATTGCCTGCGGGGTTAGCTTAAATTCACATGTTAGTTTCTGAACCTTCTCTCGCTAACATCTTTTATTATGCCAAGGGTTATTTGCATCAGCTACGCTAGTGTGCGATACAACTGTTCAAGTCATTTGCTGAATGCAGATTGGTATTGATGTGGAAGAGAAAGATCGAGTGATGAAAAGTGATGTTTTGTCCTTTTCTCGGCGTTTTTTCTGTCCCGATGAAGTGGAGCACTTGGCTGCTATATCTGATAGTCAGTGCCAAAGACAGGAATTCATAAAATTGTGGACGCTCAAGGTAACCTTGTCTATGAGTGACTAACTCCACTTCTTGGGCCAGGTTCCTTGGTTAATGGATATCTGGGCATTGCCTTTGTTTTTCATTGATATTCCCACAGGAAGCATATGTCAAAGCATTAGGAAGAGGCTTTTCAGCTGCACCGTTTGATTCTTTCTCCATTCATTATGAATATCCTGTCACAAGTAGGAGTGGTCCGTACCTAGTTGGTTCCAAGGTAGACAATTTTATTTAATGTTTTCTTTCTATTCATCTTGTAATTTCTAAATTGGATTGACTTATAACATACGATAGAACATGATAAAAATCCGGATAGCCAGTATTAGGGAGATACACAAAATATGCCGTAACTATAACAATATCCTAGAAAGCAGCTGCCTTGCATTTGTTGATAACTTTCATATCGTTCACTGTTAGCTTCATTGTCTTGAACCAGGTAGGGGTGATGAGCCATCGGGCATGACAGATCTAATAAGGGCATTTATGTTACTTTTCAGGTACCTGAAATATCTGTACGGACTGTCGAAAGAACAAGCCTTACCAGCCGTTGGCATTTTGCTCTTGTGGAGTTGGCTGGTACCCATTATGCTGCTATTTGCTTGGAGAAGGCTAACACTGTCGAAGGTGAGTGTGCCAATTGCTTTTGCTGTTTTTTTACTTAAACCTTAGTATTGTTTTTCTTATGGTTCCTTAACTTCTCATTTTTCTGATGCATAGTTTGTTATCTATTAATATAGGGAAAGAAGAGTCTCCGATGAATTTGGTAGCGTGGAAGACGATGCCATTTTCTGAAGATGTATGCTTGTCTGGAACTACAGAAGTTGTTACTGTCAGTGGCTCAGTAAAACAGTCGAGACCAGACTATTGCTGATGGAGTTTGCTGATTTGCATGGGAGTTTCCTGTTATTTGCTGTGAATATAACGCAGAAATGCTGCAATGGTGAGACTTCAGGTCATGCCGTCGACAATATGATCCGATACGGTAATGGTCACTATTTCCTTTTATGTCATGTACCTCAAGCTGCAGTTTGTCGGAATCCATTTATGGAACCGAGTGACAATTTCTATTAGCAGTGATCGCATTCTGTTCTTCCATCTCTCTCTTTTCTCTCTGATAATTAGTTTGAAAAATGACAAATGCTTATTGATGAGTAATTCAAAATTTCATGATATCGTGAAACAATTGAGAAGAGAGTAACTTCGTGTTCCAAGTGCTATGTCTTTCTCAAATGGACCATCTCCATCTTAAAGCTCTTAGAGACTATAAAGTATCAAAGGTGAGCATATCCTAGGCATTGGCATATTGCTTAGCGGTTGTACCCTAAGTGAACTTTACTGTCTTCCTAATGTTTTTGAAATATAGCAAGTTATCTGCATCTTCGTATTAGAAACATTTCCTGTGCTTCAGTTCCTGTTTGCTCGACTATTCTACTCCAAGGGTGGTTGCTGACAACATATTAACTCTGATGCAGAAATGTGAGGGATACATTTGAGTGTAGAAAGATTGATGCATTGACGGGCGTAAATTAAAGATTCCCTAGAGGAAAGTTACCTTCAACCTCCAGGTGTATCGATACTCGACATGGCATCAGAATAGGAGCTGGATCCTCAACATGGCATCAGAATAGGTGCTGGCTGGGTTGTGTTGGAGGAAAGATGAGGATTCTAGAACCGAGCTCGTTTGATGGTTGTAATCGTATAGATATTGAATCCTTCGCTATGTTTCACAGAAAAAGAAAAGTTAGTCAATTTGTCGTAGGAACTGGTTTTATGATGGCAAAATCGGTGTTTGATGACCGGCGCTTCTGTTTAGTTTATGTATATACCGATAAAGTTGTGTGCTGGATATGTTCAGAACTGGTTATAAAAAGATGCTTTTGCACAACCCTCGACGATTTTGCAGATTCTATCCTAGTTTTGACGAAACAACGTGTTACACTACACACTGGTTCGAAGCGTCAAATCATCTTCTCCAGAACTACAAATGTTGCCCAGAATTCACTGAATGGCATGCTCACTGGCCTTACACATCCAAGGCCCAAGTATAACATACAGAAAAAATTCAAATGTCATTCAAAAATACAACACCTCTCACTATAATGATGTAAATAAACCGAAGAATCCCAACACAACAAGAATGAAATTTAAGAAACCTCAGCGAAAAAAGCTAACCCATTGGGCATGAATACAAGAACACAAAATATCATGGTTCGCCAACCCCCAAAACTTTCAGCTTCGCTAGAAAATACAACAATAGAAGATAATGTACATAAACTGGTTGACAAAATCACGTAGAATGGATAACGGCTACTGCGATGGAAAAACATTGCAAAGCCGATAGTGCTGATTGGAAAGCAATGTCATAAACTCCGCCGTGCATGTTCACCATCCTCAGGCAGGGTGTTCCTTCCTCGGAGCCCTGCATAGTCATAGATGAGTATTCATATCAGCATGCTACTTCCATAACCAAACCGGAAAAGAATGGACAAGTACGACATATATCAAACACACATCGTGTGGTTGAAGATGTGAACATGTCATGTCAATATATTGTAGACATCAAGTTCACTAATGAGGAACCAATGGACAGCGCAACTCAATTACTAAATCGATTGAATTCGAACACCGAATCAACTAAGCTTTTGAGTGGCACCATGCTAAGCATTTTCAGCATTGGCCATGCCAATATTTCGCACGCAGCTCTTTCCACATGGTAAACCCTGACCACTTCCTGGTTTCTATCATATGTTTACATCATCGCATAACACTACACAAACGAAGACCCAGAGGCACAGGCATTATCTATACTCAACGAACTTTTATGGATGACTTTGCAGGCCTTGAGGTGCGGCGTGTTTTAGAATACTTGATCAAGTGGACCATCATACCCTAACTTTTTTCACACAAAATCACCTATCAACTACGGAGAATGGAGTTGTATGACCTGTAAATTCCTAACTTATCACGCTTCATTTTCATTGAATCACTAATATCGTTGGAAAGAATCAATCACCAATGTGCAAATGCGAAGACCAACAAGAGCCAACATGTTCAGACCCTTAAGCTTAGCCTTTTGGGTCAAAATATGAACACAGTTATGTAGTTCATTCATGGTGGTGCCAGTGCTCAGGCTGCATGGTTTGATACGCCTTCGTCTCCGTTAACCCTCACTCAGGCTTCTGCTATATATAACTATGGATAAGTAGCACAGGGATAAACAGCAAGCTGAGACAAGCGATAAAGAGTAGAAGCAAGCAGTGCTGAATCAAAGTAAAGGAGGATGGAAAACTAGAGCTTGCATACCTCTGCAAATAACGTGAATGGTTCCCCTAGTGCTTCGGGATGCAATGCCCCCTTTTCTTTCTTCGGCCGAGGATGGAGAAGCTTCAAAGGGCATCCAACATCCCAACCACCGCAGTCACATTGCCCGTCAGACTTCCATCTTTCAATCAGGCTAGAGGGACCATTATTTCTGGTCCTTGGTCCTCCGTGAATACCTGTAGGTACTATGACATCCATACGCTGTTGACAACGCTCTGGATGCGGTGAGGCATCCATGGAAGAGGGATCTCGTCTGGTCCTTCCTTTTCCAAGGAACTTCAGGCCCCACCCTCCTATTTCTTCCTTCTCGTGAGCATATTCATCGTGGAGGTGATCTTTCACTACAATGGCCGCCAGTTCAAGGTTTGGTGGCAACTCGTGCTCTAGAAAGTTAGCCCTGTCACAACGATGAAAGGTGCTGCATGCATCCTGGCTTTTGTCTAAGGACATGTTACTAGATATGCATTTCAAGGGGCCACTCCGTTTCAATGGAAGCCCTTGGAGCAACTCAGCCACCTTCGACAACTTCCTAGTCCTCCTATCACTCGGGATCAACTTTTGGGGTTCCACATCGTGATCTTCCTGCAGACCCGACAACACAAACTCCACCACTCTGATTCTTGAATTGTTCAGACAAAGTGAAATAGACGTTGAGACCCTCATCACACCAACCACTTCCTTATAAACACTGTCCATATGAGTGCCCTCCTGTGTATCATCCGGTCTCCGGTGAAACACATAGACAAAGTCGGATGATCTGTTATCTGGGATCCCAACTTTCACGGCGTGTGCTATATAGAGCTCCTTCTGGCCATCCACAGAGAAACTGAACTGCAGGACTCCACTGTTCCACGAAGAGCGTAGGATACCCCTATGATCAAACGGAGAAGAGGAAGAGGAGGAAGCAAACTGATCAGCCTCCATAGACATAGTGCTCGTGACAGATGACGGGGTTCTCCCCACAGTGTAAGAAGTGTGCACACACCTACTAACAGCCAGCGCCTTATTTTCTGACTCATGAAATAAACTGGTACTTACCTTACAATCATCGCTATAAATAGTGCTCAGCCTATCAAAATTTAAGTCGCCATCAGAGTTCCCAAGTTTGATCAGAAATGGGCTCTTCAATAAGTTCATCATACCTTCGCTCCTCATGACGGAACCTACAATCCATCTTGCTGCAGGGCTCATGGCCGCTCCTCCAGAGCCAACAGTCATTGTGTAGTCATCACGCAGTGTCTGTGGAAGGGACAAGCGGTCCGACCTGAGTCCCAATGGGTTCAATGGGATGGCTTTTGAAGCAGATAAAAGTATTAATGCCACGCAGTGTCTCAAATACTTCTCATCTGAGCTTATTACCTGCTTGGGTATCCTACTCCCTAAATGATGCCAACTTCTGATGAATAGCTCCTGACCCAAGATCTCATGAGCTACATCTTTATTAAGCTTCAAAACCAATCTTCTCGATTTTCTACTTTCTGCCGATTTAGAGACCTTGGACTTTGCAAAATCCAATGCACTATTGTCTTCTACTTTGTTGTCACTGCCCAAGTAGTATGACAAATCCTCTTTTTCCTGATCATGCATTTGAGAATCTACGGCGGCATTACCCATGGTTCTTATTAGATTGTGATTGCGAGCAATATGCACCAAGTAACCCTCGAAACCTTTTTTTCCCTAGCTTCGATATGGGACTTCTAACCAAGCACTAACTAAACACGTAATCTACACATCAAGCTTCTTTGCTATGCAGCCTCAACAAAAGCAATCTGCAAAACAGACGGAAGCAATAAGCATTATCTATTTGGGAAAAAATTGCAATATACTTCGAGATAGACAGGCTACCTACCATACAACAGAAGAGAAAATAGAGGATGAATATAATCACTGGACGTAGGAAACAAGATATTCTAAAGAATGCTAATTTACCAACTTAGCTTAGTTAACATGTTACGCCATCCAAAAACAAAGCATAGAAAATGCCACTCAAGATGATGTCTTGGGGTTTAAGGGAGTAAAAATTAATACAAGATAAAGTCAGCGACAAGTACTATGTCTGCATGGTTTCAAAATACACCAAGGCATTCTACAACAAGTATGAAACTCCTTGATGTATGTTATGAGAGCATAGAGCATGTGTGATTAGGGTGTTGAGAATGTGCGAGTTGGTATCCCACATGGACGGTGAAGGAAAAAGGATGATCAATTTACATGCTTAGAGTCTTAGACATATGGACTTCGTTCATATATATGTACTCAGGCCCGATTTGGATATGGACTCCCTCATAGTGCTCTTCTTGGATCACCTCAAGATTGAGATACACCAACCATAGTGGAATGTCAACATGAACTTCATTTGCTACTTGAGCTCAGCAACCCCTCATACAACTTTGAACTTTTGCGCCCTAGAGTCTAGACTAAGAAAGAACCTAAATGATGCGCTAAAATGCCAAGATTTACTAATAGGAAACGCATTCATTCTTTCATTGTCAACACATCTTATACTATGGAGCATATGTTTTCCCTTCGTTGTCGATATCCAGAACCAACTAGTGCATATACTCGACAATTTCACCTTGAAGACATGTCGAGGTACAAATGACATTTGTGGGATCTTCTCCCACAAGCTTGTCCTTTTGGTAATCTTATTTTCTCAATTAAAGGAATTGAACAAAATATCCAAACCCTCAGAAGAAACAAGCAAAATCGGAATGTGACTAAAAAAGAAAAGCAAAATCATGGCATTGCTGCACCAAACTATAGTGGCTAAATATCAAAGATTTACCAAGTACAGGCATTTTTGCACCATATACTACAGTTCAGCATTGACCAAAGATTCACCACAAAATGGCAAAAGAAGAGAGCTCCAACCAAAGACAGGCATATTAAGAAACAAAATGGCAAAGGAAGCAACCACAAACACACACGAAAAAAGAAGCGAAACACCATTTGAAGTATGAAATTCTTATAAACAACTACAGTTAACCATTGACTCACTTATCATTACCCAAGTTAATCACCTCGTTCTGCCTGGTTAGCAACAACAACACCAACCCGGTTTTTCCCATCCTAGGGAAGGTCTGGGAAGACCACATGTACACAGTCTTATCCGTCGGAAATAACAGAGTGGGCCAATATCCCAGATTCTGTCTAGTACTAGATAATTGCATTTCTGGCAATTACGGTAAAAAAACCAACAAGGAATCTATCTCTTCACAAATTTTCACATCATAAATCTCCCAAATTCTTCAATACACAACTTCCCCAAATCACTAAACTTGTCAAAGCAAAGAACATGCATCTTCCAGCAACAACAATACAAATCAAACACAAACCCAAAAACACAAACTCACAAACTCACAACCCTGACCAAATTCAACCACACCATCAAAAAAGGACCAAAACCCAACAATCCCATACCAAAAAAGACAACAAATTTACCATTACCTTTGAGTACTCAGATCCAAGAATCAAAACCCATTTCAACAAAACAGCAACTCAGCAAAGAACCACACAAAACCCATTTTTCAGCAGAGGACTGAAAAGCCAAGCAAGTGGACACCAACAAGAAATGTCCAAAGCTCAAGCTTTTTTCAAGACAAATGAGACAATATGCTTGCCAGAGAGAAGAGAGGGTGACAGAGAGGAGAAGGAATTGAAATATTTTACTGTTGTTTTGAAGAGACTATTGTTGAGAATTTTGTAAGCCACGTTGTGTTTCCTGTTGTTTTGTGGCAAGTGTGAAATTTCTTTCTCTGCTAATTATCTCTTGAACTGAAATTACAGACTTTGGTTTGGACGTTGGTCCCATCCTTGGTTGCTTATGTGTTGGGAAAATCACATTATCAACTAATTTGAAACGAAATGAGATGATGCAACTTTAGGATGGGCCAAAACTAATTCGACGGCGATGATGTAAGAAAAAATTTGAACTTAAATTTGACATCATTGAATTAAATTTGTTGTTATGTTAGGATATTAATACAGGGAGAGACAACCTACGTTAGGATATTAATACTATCCTCCCTTCATTCTAAAATAATCATTTTTATACTATTCAACAGACAGTTTAAGAAATTTCGTTTTACGTCTTAACGATATTAAAAAATAATGTCACCGACGTGAGCTTCTAATACATAACTTAAATTATCATTAGTGTTTCACGATAATATTTTAAAAAATTATGTTTGATCGTCTGGCGACGCAGTGAAATTTCGTCTCGATAAATATGCACAATCAATTTGTTATAATTATTTTGGATCCGAAAGAGTATATGCTTACGGTTGTTTGTGATTGAATCTTTATTCATGCTGAATTGAATTTACATGAGAGTTAAACTGTCTGAATCTTTATGGAGTTTTACAAACCGAAAACAAGACTCTTCAACATTTAAAGGGGTCAAATTCCTTCTTGTCGTTGGGAGTTACAGCAAGTGATACTCGACTCACTTTTGCTTCTTCTTCTCTTTTTTTAATAAGGACAAAGGACTCCACTCCAGTCTGGTCACACTCAGTTATGAGAGAGATTTGACTATCAGACTCCTATTGTAGGAGTAGGACCCATACAAGATGTTTGAGTATAGTGTTGAGATATGTTTGTTAATGAATAGTTATATGAATAGATTTATTTAATTATGAAAAAAATAATAATATATATTTAAGTTATCAATAATTTATCAGTTTTAATTTTTAAGTTAATAGTTGGAGTCTCTTCACATAAATATTCTACTCAGTTCGATTTGGATGTAGTTTTTTTCTTTAAGCTCTCCCCATAATCGTAACAGTGGTATCAGAGCCCATGATTCTTTAGATTTAGATTGGTGGGTTCAGATACGCAGGTTAAGGATCTCTGATGCGTTGTTGATCCGTAAAATGGGTTGATCAGGTACGTAAGTGGGCCAGTCTAAATATACGGGTAGAGAAGGCCGATGGATTCAAACTCGGGGAGAGTTGGGTCATGTGGATGGACTCACACATAAGAGAGAGATTATTGAGAATATGCGTAAGAAGGTTTACACACATGGATCGTGAAAAAAAAAGAATAAGATATATATGTGAGATAACAATAACATATCAGTTTAGACTTTCGAATTAATAATTAAGCTAAATTTACAAGAATATTCTATTCAGACCCGATTTATTGGGCTCTTTCCTGAATAGTAACATGTTTGACATCCAACGTAAGTGAAAAAATGTTAGCAATGGATATGTGTAATCAATTCAGAACATACTGGAGTAACTTATTTTTTGTGTTGAAATCTTATGTCCATTAAAACGACGACTTGTTATGGGGGAAGAGATTGTCAGCGTAATTTTTTAGTTATGTTACAAGCTGATCAAATATTATTTTCACTTCAAATTTCTCGTGAAGTAAAATGATAGTGTAAGCAAATACTATTGATATGTATTTACATATTATATAACTTGTGTTCTATTCAATACTATCTATAGTGTATGTGTTCTAAATAGTAATAGTAACAAATGTCCTAACCATTTTGACATAGATAATGAATTCTAACTATGGTTTTTTTGAATTTCATCAAGATATGAAGTTACAATAAACTTTAAATTAGATGCTACTATATCCGAATGACTGATCCTAGCTAGATTTACTTCTTCCATCGTATATTAATAGTAACGTTTTTTTAATTTGATTTGTCTTAAAAAATCACAATCTTTATTCTTTTGGTAATCTTTTAACATAAAAAAAATCAAATTAGTTTCAACTGTTGTAGTATAACACTATCTCCTCTTACAGGTGGTATAATAAACCTTATTATCATTTAATAAATATTCTTTTTTATTAAAATCTATACAAATTCAATAATAGAATAAATTTTTATATCGGATCAAAATATTTCAATAAATATGAGTTGGAGGAGTAATAAACTTTTGTGTACGGACACACGAATTCCGTTAGAATACTGAATTGACATTAATGTTGACTTGAGAATGACAGACATGCATCTCCAGAAAGAGTAAATGACCGTTGCTCTGTTCATTCATTTCACTACACATTGATTATATATGCATACGAATGTTTGCTCATGGTCATAGTTAACGGGATTTCCACTCTTTTATATTTAAACGATTCAAACATAGTAATTAGCTACGATAACTATTGGCACATCAGCATCACTTATGAAAATAGTTGGATATCATTATGTCATCATGTATTCCCGTTCAATTAAGAAATGTGGAATCACAACATGAAGGACCATACACTTCAGTTAATTTTTATATCCCTGTCTTTACTATATAATGTTATAGTGTCGTTTTTTATTGTAGAGATCCAGATTTTAATTAATCGTCCTGTATATTTTTATATTGATTTCATATATATTTCAAATATCATTCTTTTCGCCTCTAATAGAAAAATGAATTTGTATTCCCATTTGTGATGAATAGAAAATTTTTCAAAAAACGAAATTTTCTTCTCTAAAAAATGAATTTATAATTATTTAAATACAGATAATTTTTTTTCTAACTCTAAAAATTATTTTAAGCTTTATTTATTGTCGTTGGGCATAAAGAATATAAATTAAGAAAAAAAATGATTTGGTTTCATGCCCTAAAAATAGGGAAGAAAATGAAGTACTATGTGCATTTAGGGATAGGGATAGGGAATCTACTATGTGCATTTTTTCATTTTTTCTTCTACATTCCTTATATATAGAGATAGGGGGCTTTATAAGGGTAAAGTTGTGAATTCTCTTAAAATGATAGACTTGACTTATCAACATGTTCAACTATTGTATGAAGGTTGTATTGATTCACTACAGGAATCATCCAAACGAGTTAGTTTCATTAATTACATATATCGGCTCGACAATGGAAAAACATCATCGTGCATGGCCAACATAACTTCGAATTAACACAGGTTCCAAATACCTAAACTTGGAATCCAAAAGGTGAATTAATATAAAATCTCTAACACAAGAATAATTTCCACACGTCCCCCCAAAACAATATTGTGTATTTATTTTTTCTCCATTTGCAAATTTTTCTTAACACTCTATCCCCAAGTCTCCACTTGCATCCCCACTTGAAAAATATACTAGATTCCTCAAATTAGGGATGATCATGGTTCCAGAACCGTCCATTTTGTTTTGAAACCGACAGTTTCGATTTCGAAAAACAGACGCACCGAAATCGAAACCTTAAGGGACGATTCCGATTTCGGTTGGAAACCGACGGTTCCGCTACGGTTTCGATTTGATTCTGGTTTCTGTTCCGGTTTTGATTTGTTTTCAGTTTGATCTGATTCCGTCCCGATTTTGAAATGGTTTGATACAATTTTCATGCAAAAAGTTGTTAATAAAACTTGAATTTGTCTACCTTGTTCAAAACTTTGATGAAGAAAATTTTTTATTTTCAATTTACAATTCAAAATTAAAAAGATCCAAGCAAACAATTTCGAATATCAAGCCGTCCAGTTCTTTCTAAGTCAAGGTGGGTTATACCCGATATACAAAACAAGAAAAATTTACAAGCCCAATGCTAAACAATTAGATCAAATATAAAAAGACCCAAAACTTGAACACTTAAAAACGGTTTGGAACCGGAGCCAAAACCGACGGTTTCGGTTTCCGTTCAATTTTAGAAACCGAAATCAAAACGGTTTCGATTTCGGTTTCGGTTTCGATTCCAAACAGTTCCAATTCCATCCGGTTCGATTCCGATTTTAAACGGTTTGGTTCCGGTTCGAAACCGAATCGTGGTCATGCCTACCCCAAATGGAATGATAGCATACTCCCTCAATCCCAACAAAATTACAACCGATTAATTTTATACAATAATTTATGTGTGTGTTGATTTTTATTATAATGGTCTTTTGTCCTTTGACTTGTATGAATGAGAAGGATGAGAAAAAGAAAAGAAGGAGAAAAAATAATGAGAGTTCATGTGATATGAAGTAAAAGTTATGGTGTTTTGATATTTTTATAGGAAAAAAGTTTCCGAATAGGACAAGGTTGTAATTTATTTGGGACATCCTAATATAAAAAGTGTTGTAATTCTTTTGGGATGATAGCTTTATTTCCCTCTCAGCAAATCCTCTTTTTCCCACAGGGGCTCGTGATGTCTTTCTATGGAATTGCAGGCCTCTTTATTAGTTCCTATTTGTGGTGCACAATCTTTTGGAATATTGGGAGTGGTTTTGATCTATTCGATAGAAAAGAAGAAAGAGTGTATTTTTCGTTGGGGATTTCCTGGAAAAAATCGTCGCATTCTACTCCGATTCCTTATGAAGGATATTAGATAATATTTTTTTGGGAGCTGAAAAATCTCTTGCCAAATCATACGGATTTGTGTACTATGGTCCGGTCCCCTCCAATCAAGACATCCATCCTTTTGTTGTATCACGATTCACGTGTTCACAACTATACTAGTACTCAGCAGCAACCTATGCTACTAAGGGAAAAATCGTCCCCAATTAATGGAACTATTTCGTCACGTTATGCACCCGCCGCACCAACGTCAATATCATAAGTAGATTGGACCAAGGCATTCTATATACAACCCACCTATCATATCGTGGCCGGGGCATTCTACCCTGAAACTCCTTGACATCAACCACAAGTTTTCTAAACATATCTTAACAGATTGATAACGCATCGTTATTATAAAGCAACACTTATACTATCTCTCAAGATGATTAGGGAACCGACGTTGTAGGGTTAAATGATGTTATTGGATGTCGTTTGAGAGATTACGACATAAGAATTTTTTGTTGCTCTAAAGGACGCAAGTAACTTGTTTGGTCAAGTGTGGCCTTGATCGGATGGCAGTTAAAGGAAAACCAGTATTTCTAATATATGTGAAAGTTAGCCATGAGTTCCGTTATTTATTTACTCAGGAATCATGCTACACTTGGACGATGACACAGGCTCCTGCACCGCAGCGGATCTGTGCAGTATATGAAGCTAATCATGTCCAGTACTGGATGGGATAACTGCAGTTGAAGGAGCTGAAGTCGCCGATACTAGCATACATATCTGTCGAATCCACGAAGTCATCTACTTTCGCAGTAACCTGCAATGGTAAGATATTTCAAATGAATGTGAAGGGAAAAGATTCAATCTTTAGTTTACTCTCTCAGATGCCCAAAACCGTATAAGTAATTTACTTCATCATCGTATTCATCCTCCTCGTAATGGCCATCAATGCGCCTATGCGACTCTCCGAAATAATCACTTTTTGCAAACCTTCCTCTCACTCGTGGTCTGCTATCCGCTAGAGTTTTCCGACAGGCATACTGCAGAACTCATACCGTGTTAGCAATGATTTTACTTATGTTTAAGCAAAGAATCATTTCGACGGAGAAAGAACCTTGATTTTCTTGTCGAAATTCCTCTCGTTTCTTTTCTTCATATAGCGGTGAATCTTCTCTTTCCTCTCTTCAACAGAGAGTTTTGCAACTTTTTCTGTAGCAGAGATCTCAGCTCTTGAAGGAGTTGCGCGAGCTGGTTGTTGGCTCTCATCACCTAATGCCTACAGATATAGAGGAAAACTTAGAGCAATAAACCTCGGTACTTTAAACCAATCATGAGGTCAGTGCTTCGATAATTTTTGATGATATCAGGAAACAATCTCTTTATTATAAGTATATAATATGAGTAAGGTTACGCATATCTCGTCCTCCCCACTTCCTGCACTTGCGGGATTATATGAGTATGTTCCTTTCATTTTCTTTAGTTTAAACCAATCATGACTGACTCATAAAGTATGTTGCTTGCTCATGTAAGTCCAATTAGCAGTCTAACTCCAATTAGTAGTCTAATATGAAGTACAATATGAATTATATATCAGGATTTCTGAGAATTTAACGCATACCTGTGTAGATCTAGAGTAACAAAAACTCGATAGCTGATTTGGGCCGAGAATCCCTACATCTTCTCTTGGATAGTCCAGTCCTTTCACATGAACTATTTCTCCTACTGAGATAAATCTGTTGAGCAAGCCGGGATACTCTGCAGCTAATTCAGCATTTGTATGTTCAGGAAATAAGGATCCCCTAGAAGTTAATAATCCTGAATATGACGCGGCTTGAGGATTTAGGCGCACGAATGGAGGACCAGAAGACGAGTGATCGTCCTCGTACGCAGGTTGCAAATGGGATGCCATCAGAGGAAGCATTATGTCAGCTGGGTACTGAGGAAACTTGGAAACATCAGCCTGGAGCTGAGATGTGAAATTAAGCTGGTCATGCTGGATGGTGGCAAGGTATTGAGGAGCTGAAAATGATGGAGATGGGGAGAAATCTATTGAAACTGAAATGTCATTGTCGAATTCTTGTTGGCATTCGAAAACTATAGACAGGTTGGACGTGTCGGTAATTGTTGCAGATGTTAAGCTGGTGGTGCTATCAGAAGTTGTGGCCGTGGTGCTATTTTTAGCATTATCTAGATGATCAGACTGTAGCGTGTTTACATCTATGGGTATGTAGCAAAAATCGTCGTCTAAATTGGAAGGAAGGGGAGGATTTACAGTGTATGTGGAGTTGTCTTCATAACAACAACTAAAGCTAGAAGCGAACTCTGAGTTGTGTACAGTCTCTCTAAACAATTCAGGCTCGCATAATTCAAGCTTCTTAGAGCTGATCAGGCTCGAAGCTTCATCCTGCAAGTTTGACAAATGAAAATATGTGATACATCTGGTCAGATCAACTAGAACCAATCTAACATGCAATAAGATCAAGATGAACATCAGCGAAGACCTTATTATATGCTGAAACAACACAATATGCAGTCTTCATACTTGAACTGAAAACGTGTGCCTCCTAAGTTATTTAAAAGGAAGCGTAACTAAGCACCAAGAACCAGCCATGAATCTTGTCAATTCGCAATAAAAAATATTTCTACTTTCTCAGGCATACCATGTTATATTGTCTCCACCAACTTGCAGAAGCACAAGTTCGTGTCTATTTATACTTAGTATGTACAAATGTTAGCATGCCAGTACCACATACCTCGTCCCAGGGAAGATTTTTCTCGACGGACCGAGAGAATATATGTTTTCGAACATCTTTCTATGATGAGTACAATCAAAGGGCAAGGATACTCATTGAACTGACACTCTAGGGAACAACATCAGTGCTCCATATGACAAGGAGGAATTGATACCTGCCGATGATAAATCATTTCTTGCAGGGTATGAAATTCCCGATATAGTTTCAGATTAATAAGTCATGCCGAGCGAAGCGATACGGTTTTAGGAGTATTAGCTCTTGCTTAAGGTATAGGAAGTAACCATATCAGGACTAACATATGGGATTAAGAACCACATCAATTAGTGAATGTTATGAAGTTAACTACCTCTGCAAAAGGGAGAATCCAAGCTAGAGAAAGCCTAAAGCAGGAAGCTGATATTGGATATGTTTTCCTGACATGATCGTCGAGGCTTAGCAAAAGTGGAAAGAACCTTTCCTTTTTCATCTTTTTGGGGATCAAAGCTAACTTATGCTTCACCAGAAAATCCCTCACAATCTTTAACTCAGGTGGTATCTCAATCAGTCAGAACATTCACCTCTTAACTATCTGGTTCAATTCCAAATATGATGCTATGATCTGCACTTTGCAGGCGAGTCCAGATACCCAAGAATGATTTAGCCAATTCACATTCAGTACATAATGGTTGCGAGTTCACATGGAGCCCCTCAATGCAAGTGCCATTTCATGCAACGATGGAAAGGACTTGCCATCTAACATTACATATATGAAACAATATTAGCATCTCTTAACCAAGACCGTCTTAAGTCTTGATGATATGACATCATCACTTCGTTATGCAGACACATGCTTGGTCTTGGACGAGTATGAAAGCTCATATACCCGAGACATTTGAACCAATTGTCTCTTGTTGACATCGAAAACAGAGTTGCACTTTCTGTATGATATATCTACGAAAATAATTTCGACATGGTCATTTGATATGATTTGATGTTCTCAAAGCAGATTCCTACAGACAAAAGATCATAGTTCATGTGAAAGCTTGAGATTGGTTAGACTGAACAAGATCTGACATCACTCCTCAGGTTAAGTGTTTTCCATAAGTTAGTGCGATTTGAGATAATGTCGGACTTTGTGCTCAGAATTCTCTTTGGCAACTGTAACTATCTGCCAAGTTTTTCATCGCTAATTAGTTGATTTCTGATTTCAACAAGTCCTCCTAGGGGCGGTGCATTCCTATATATTGTCGTGATCAAATCTTGATTGCATGAAAGACCATTAGCTCCATTGATTAAGGTTTTTCAGCTTCGCCTATGAGACAACAAGGAACAAATGCGCCTACTTGGATCGCTCAGTCGTCTTCTATCAATCACCAAAAGCAATTGAACTCCTAAGAAGCAAACAAAAATTAGACCAAGGTTGTAAATTTAGGCATCAAACAACAAACTTTCATCATGTATACAGTAACACATTAGTAGAGCTCTTGATCACCTACAACTAGGATTCGATTAACCTTGAAACATTCTTTAACCTAATTTTTTTATTAAAAAAAAAACTTAAACCAATCACTTCTACCATAGATGTCATGGTCCAAGTAAAACTGAATCGGCAGAGACATGGTCAAAACAAAAGCCATCAACCGGCATCAGAATGCATATTTCACTAACACCTTTTATATCAGTTAATAACATAGAAAAGCCAGGGTTCACACCTAAACCATCAATCAATAATGAATAATTCACCACTAGTAATCTCACGATCAGAGATCGAGATAGAAACATACGGGATTATCTAGAGGAGCTCGTTCATGCATCGACAAGATTCCATCTTTACTCATCCTCGACCACTAATAACGTCTAAAACAGCACGGAAAGTCCCGATATTCGACCTTATACATTTGTGATAACTGCAAGAGTAGTCATAATCGATGTGATCGATACCATCAACACACTGTAACAATAGTCTACACATCCTGTCTTCTTCTGATGTGTGAAATCGGTGGAGTCGAAGCAAGCTGAGATCGAGACAAGCATTTGTTGATGATGCCTCAAATCCGTGTGGCCTTGTCCTTCCGCGGTGTCCGCGTTCTTCTCCGCGTGCCTTGTCCGTGTGGTGTCCGTGTTTTCTTCGTGTTGCGTCCGCGTTGTTCTTGTGTCTATAAGAAGAAGAAGAGAAAGACAGAGGAGAATCAGTGGAAGACGCAGAGAAACGGAGGAGGCAGAGAGGAAGAGTTGGAAGAGACAGTGAGTGACAGAGAGGAGAGGGGAAGAAAAGGGATAAGAGGGAAATCCATATACACACATAAAAACGCATTGAGGGTTAAGGGATTTGTTTTAGAGATTATTATCTCTATCACTTATGGTGAGATTCTCGATGTTTTGGGTGTAGCTCATTTTGTATTTCCTTATTTGGGTTAGTGGATTCTTCGTCGTCAGCGACCGCCCGTGGTTTTTTTTTCGCAAGAGTTTTCACGTAAAATCTTTGTCTTATTAATTTTGCGCACTTGTTGTTGTTTGTATTCATAATTAACACACCCATTCGTAACAAACTGCTATCAGAGCTTGGAACGTTTTAATCATTATTTTCTATACCGGGTTCGCCCACGTAGGCTTAGGAACGAATGTTGTTAAGTTTGGGATTTAAGTTATATTTTTTACGGGTCAGTTTCTTGCATTTTTTCACAAAAATTAATTTTTTTTCTCGGATGAACAGTGCTCGAATAGTACTGAACAGTGCAGTGAACAGTACACGGACATAGGCATTGTTTACACAGTGTGTCGATGAACAATACTATTATCATCAGAAGGGACATTGGAGGAACGAATGTCCTAAAGTGAAGAACAAGTAAAGGAAAGAGGAAGCCTCAGTTGTTGGTATTGTCGAGACCCAGACAGTCTCGATCGTTCTTACATCCGTCGTGGAGTCCATGATAGCATCTACTTCAGAGTGGGTGATGGATTCCGGTTGCACCTTTCACATTTGTCCACATCGGGAGTGGTTCACCACATTTGCTTAGTCCAATGGCGGCGTAGTTCTTATGGACAGTAATGTTGCCTATAAGATTCTTGGTGTGAGAGATGTTCGTATACGGATGTGGGATGATGTTGTGCGAACATTGAAAGATGTTCGATATGTTCCAACTGTGAGGCGGAATCTTATTTCTTTGGGTTTCCTTGATTGTGAAGGATGTTCCTATTATTCCAAGATGGGGACATGGAGGTTAAGGAGAACCGCTTGGTGACTATGAAGGCTTGACTTCGTACTGGATTGTACTATTTGGCTGGCGTGACGTAGGATGGAGTTGCAGCTGTTGCAAATTCATTGTCCGTCCGTGATGGTGAAGCTAGTTCTGAGATGAAGCTGTGGCATATGCGGCTTGGGCATATGGCCAATCAGAGGATGGAGATTCTGAGTTCAGCAGGCTTGCTTGGAGGATTGAAGACATAGAGGCTCAGGTTCTGCGAGGGCTGTGTTCTCGACAAGCAGAAGAGAGTGTCGTTTGGAGGTGCGATGCACAGAACGAAAAGGACACTCGACTATATTCACTCAGATTTATGGGGGCCATCTTCGCATGCTTCGATAGGAGGTAAAAAGCATTTTTTTCACCTTCATCGATGATTACTCCCGTTATATTTGGATATATTTTTTGAAAGAGAAATCAGAGGTAGTCGAGGCATTTAAGGAGTGGTTGAAGTTGATTGAGACGCAAACCGGCAGGCAGATCAAGAGACTTCGAATCGACAACGGGATGAAATTTGTGAACAAATAATTCCTGGAGTTTTGTAAGGATAAAGGTATTATGAGACATCGCACTGTCACTTTCACACCTCAACAGAATGGGATAGCAGAACGTATGAACCGAACGCTCATGGAGCGGGCTCGGTGCATGATGATTGGAGCCGTGCTAAAGGAGAGGTTTTGGACTGAAACAGTTTTGACGGTCTGTTATCTGGTAAACAGGTCATCCTCCTCAGCTTATCAATGAAGACACCTTATGAGGCTTGATCTGATAAGCCCGTTGATTATTCCAACCTTCGTGTTTTCGGTTGTCCTGTATATTACCACGTTAGTAAAGGAAAGTTGCAACCTAGGACCAAGAAGGCCATCTTTCTTGGATACCAACCAGGTGTGAAGGGATACAGATTGTACTCTACTGATCCATCATCACCTGGGATCGTCATCAGCAGAGATGTCACATTTGACGAGGAATCAATATCAGCCAAGAAAGTTGAGCAACAAGGGAGCATTCAGCAGTAGGTGAAGCAAACACGACCAGTCGAGAGATTGACTTTTGAGATGGAGCCAGTTCAGGACGGGGACTCCTCATATCCCAATATTCCCACTGATGTTTTGCAGCCAGTTCAAAAAGCTGAAGATCCAAGAGTGAAACCACATATATCAGATCCAATCCAGGTGGGACCCACTCTACAGCATTACCAATTTAGCCGTGACAGGGAACGAAGTGAGATCAGACCCCCAGTTCGATATGGCTATTCAGAGTTGATGGCATATGCACATATTGTTTGCGAGGCAGTTGAGAATGAGCCTTTGTCATTCAGGGAGGCCGTCGTTAATTCGGAATGTGCCCAATGGACTGCAGCTATGGAAGAGGAACTAGAGTCTCTTCACAAGAACAACACTTGGACTCTACTTCACTTGTCGAAGGAAAAGCACACCGTAGGGTGCAAATAGGTGTTTCAAAAAAAAAGGAAGTAGACGATGGTGACAATGTGAGATTCAAGGCCAGATTGGTGGCTAAGGGTTTCACTCAGAAAGAAGGTATTGACTATACTGAAGTTTTTTATCCTGTAGTCAAACATATTTGTATTCGAGTTCTTCTAACTTTGGTTGCTAAGTTTGACCTTGAACTTGAGCGAATGGATGTGAAGACGGCGTTCTTACACGGTGAGCTAGAAGAGGAGATCTATATGCACCAGTCAGAGGGCTTTTCATTGCCAGAAATGGAAGACCGTGTCTGTTTTCTGAAGAAATTATTGTACGGATTGAAGCAGTCGTCCCGACAATGGTATCACAGGTTTGACTCCTTTATGGCAAGAATTGGATACACACGAAGCCCGTACAATAAGTGTGTGTATCATCAGCAACAACCTGATAAGAGTCAGGTATATCTTTTGTCTTATGTAGATGATATATTGATCGTTGGTAGAGGCAAGGAGACTATTGACAGGTTGAAGGCGCAACTCAGTAATGAGTTCGATTTGAAGGATCTCGATCATGCAAAGAAGATTTTGGACATGAAGATCGAGCGGGATAGGAAGCGTGGAGTCTTAACCTTGAGCCAAAAGAAATACATTGAGAAGGTTCTAGACCGATTTGGCATGAAAGATGCCAAATCCGTTTCTACTCCCTTAGCAGAGCACTTCAAGCTATCCTTGAAGCTCTCCCCGAAGACTGAGGACGAGGTGAGGAGTATGGCCTCAGTGTCTTATGCGAGTGTAGTTGGATCCCTGATGTACGCTATAGTATGCACTCGACCCGATTTGTCACAAGCAGTGTCAATTATCAGTCATTATATGGACAGACCTGGAAAAGGTCACTGGCAGGCTGTGAAATAGATCCTTAGGTATCTCAAGGGTTCATCGGGATTAAGCCTCGTCTACGATGCAAGACGAGGTGGAGCCAGCAACAATGTTGAAGGGTTCTCAGATTCAGATTATGTTGGAGATCTGGTTCGTCGGAGGTCGCTTACAGGATATGTATTCACTTTCTGTGGTGGGCCAGTTTCTTGAAAAGGCAACTTTGCAGGATACTGTAGCCTTGAGCACTACAGAGGCAGAGTTCATGGCTATTGCGTCAGCTATGAAGGAAGCAATTTGGCCGAGGAATTTGGCTTGTGACTTAGGTTTGAAGCAAGACAATACAGTGGTTCACTGTGACAATTCATCAGCCATTCACTTGACCCGTGATCAGATGCATCATAAGAGGACTAAACACATTGACATCAGATATTACTCGTACGGGATGTTAAAGATGTCAAGGTGATCAAGATTGCAACTACAGATAATCCAGCAGATATGTTGACGAAACCAGTGTCTGTTTTAAATTTTCGTCATTGCCTAAAGCTCTTAGGAGTAGAGGGCAGTTAGGCTCGTTTGAAACTTAGGTGGAGGTTGCTTGACGACAATGAAATTTGATTTGAGTGAAGGTGGAGATTTGTTGATGATGCCTCAAATCCGCGGTGTCTTTCCGCGATGTCCACGTTCTTCTCCGCGTGGTTTGTCCGTGTGGTGTCTGTGTTTTCTTCGTGTTGCATCCGCGTTGTTTTTGTGTCTATAAGAAGAAGAAGGGGAGAGAGAGGAGAATCCGTGGAAGACGCAGAGGAGTGGAGGAGGCAGAGAGGAAGAGGCAGTGAGTGGCAGAGAAGAGAGGAGAAGAAAAGGATAAGAGAGAAATCCATATACACACATAAAAACACATTGAAGGTTTAAGGGATTTATTTTAGAGATTATTATCCACATCCCTTATGATGAGATTCTCGATGTTTTGGGTGTAGCTCATTTTATATTTCCTCATTTGGGTTAGTGGATTTTTCGACGTCGACGACCGCCCGTGGTTTTTTTCCGCAAGGGTTTCCACGTAAAAATATTTGTTTTATTAATTTTGGGTATTTGTTATTGTTTATATTTATAATTAACAGACCCGTTCGTAACAGTATTTGAACAAACGATACCTTCGAAATGGAGATGAGAGCAAGAGAGAGAAGAAGGAGGAGAGCGAGGAGAGGAGTTGACTATAAATATGGCATTGTTTGTCCGTACAACGGAGGTCGAGCGGCGGAACAGGTCGTGACGGTGGCGGAGAGCCTCTCGATTATTGGGCATCAGCGTCGTCTCTGACTTCTCAGTTTTCCGTATGCTGGCTATCCTTTCTTCCTCCGCTCCAGTCTCCCTCTCTTTCACCCTCTTCCTTTACACTCCGCTTGTGAGTTTGAAAGAAAAAAAAGAAAAAGAAAAAAAACTTTTTTTTCATTCCAATCCCATCATTTTCAAAAGAAAAATTTCTTAATTTTTTTTTCCTTTTAAATTTTTTCCTTTAACTCACAATCATAACATCCAAAAAAAAGGTTGACCAATTACTTTTCATCCTCTTCCTATCAAAATAAAACTCACATGCATAATATTAAAAGTAAACAAATAAATCATATTTTAATTGAGACATTTTCATCCTACCTGAGATGAAAATTTAGGGGATATTTAGTGAGTTTTGACAATCAATTTTAACGTGATTTTTAAAAGTTTAAATTTTCAACACGATAAGTCATTTTAAATTGTTTATTTCTTAACGTTAAAACTAAAAATTTTGATTGATCGAATATTTTTCCTCTTCAATTTGTAGATTCCCCAATCTTTGACTATGAATAATTTTTCTTGAAAAATAACTATCAATTTTTCCCAATACCTCTCCCAACGGTAACATCAATAAACACTTAATTTAGCAAACTCTAAAAAAAAAATAAAAAAATTCATTTTTAACTTTAACCTGTTATTTACCAAATGATAATGCTTATTTTAATTTCACAATGAGCCTCTCCTCATGACTATCAATCATAAACACCTTTAAACACTTTCATATAACCCAGCTAAACGAGTCTTTATAAATGTCAGAGAGAATATAGTGAGGAAAAAAGAAAAATGATGGTGGTATCCCTATCAACATGACAAAAGATTTGTAAAGGCTCGCTTCTCTGAAAATGTTGAAAAAAACATATATAATATTTATGGCACTCATCTTATAATGAAAATTCAAGAAAAACTTGATGCATTTAAAATGTTAGAGATACACTGACAGTATCACCAACAAAAAATTATAATTGTTTTGAAATAAAAAGAGTAATGAATATTCATTGTATTTGTCGATGAATTTAACAAAAAAACGCACCAAGTTGTATGTTCATTGGCTCATATTCATGTATATCTCCTACAAAAGATATTTGAAATTGTAAGAGTCTCATCCTATAGTATAATAACTTAATCGGAGTATTACAACTTTTTCGTCAATTTATATGTCTGAGAAACATACTCATATTCTAAATTAGAGTCATACATGTCATGAAACATTAACTATAAGGTGGTGGCGATGGATTTGGTGGTGTCGGAGCAGGTGATGACGAAAAATGGACAGAAGAGGAGAGGAGGAAGGAGAGAAAGAGAATGTGAGAAATTAAATTGTATGTTTTTGAAATTTTACATCTGTATGTATTTTTTTGTTTTCATTATTAAAAATTATATGTTAGGAAAATTATGAATTTCCTCTCAAAAAGGTGAGGTTTAATTGGTGAGATGATTTAAGTAAGAATTTGATTAATTATAATTAATTATCCTCAATCAATTAGATAATAGAAAAGTATTGGGGGTGTACACCCCGCGAATGCATCTAAGACTCCCCTGTATATTATGATCATTTATCGTAAGATTAATTAAAACATTATCCACGCATTGTGCCGGTGACATATTAGTATAAAAAATAAGTCCCTTAAAATTTTCAAATAAGTCCCTTAATTAAGTATATTAGTTTTTATCATATAAGTCCCTCAAATCAACGTTAATTTCAAATAAGTCCCTTAAATTTTTTACAATTCCAATTTAGTTCCTCGAATTCTTATTTATGGATCAAAATGGTCCATACAATCTAAATCTTTTTTAATTCTTATAATATAATTGTCATATTTGAAGAACACCTTCGATTCGGATTTAGTTCATTTATATTTTTTTGATAAAATAAATAATAATCTGAAAAAAAAGAATGATTTTATTTAAAATGAGAATTATGTAGTCTTAAAATAAATATTTAAAGGATTGTATTGTAATTATAAAATTAATAGATTATTTTATCCAATATATAATAATTTAAGAAGTAATTTGAATTTTAAAGATTTGAAAAACTTATTTAAATTAACAAAAATTTCAGGAATTTATTTAAAGGAAAAAAAAAAGAAGACAAAAAAGAGTAAAAGAGAATAAAAAATCGGGCCGCATAGGCTATCACCCAATTGACTCGACCCATTGGACTTCCAAATCCGAATCCATTCAACCCCAAAAGTTCTATCAATTCACATCCTCCGCATGCAGCTTTGCTCATCACTTCCCTCAGAGTAATCTCTTCTCTCGTCGTGCAAAACTGGAGCCGCGCAAAATCCCTAATTTCATCCCCAAATGAATTGCTCAAGTAAATCTCCCTCCCTTCTCTATCATCTCATCTCCCTCCTTGCTCTGTCTGGTTTCGTTGATTTTGTAATTCATGATGTGTTTGTGTTGTGTTTCTCAATTTGTTGTTGTTGTTGATGTGGTGGTGGTGGTGGTGGTATTGGTGCAGTTTCTGGAGAGGTGCCGGAGGAGCCGGTGGTGTCGAAAAAATCGGGAATCGTGTACGAGAAGCGACTTATCGAACGCCACATCGAGGTATGCGTCGTTTCGTCATAGTTAGGGTTTCTGTTCTCTTCGATGTGCGTGTTGAGGAAAAAGAGGCCGGTGCGTGGTGAATGGGTTTTGTTAGTTGGGGAATGAGTTGGGTTGAGTATCGTTGATGGTTAGGGTTTTGAGCTGTATGAAGTAGGGACGACTCAGAGTGGGTTCGCGTGGGTGTTTGGGTGTGGCCGTGTGGGTGGATTGGGGGTTGTTTGTGTGATTTTGATAGTGTTAGTGATTGGGGTTGGTTTTTAGGTGTTGACGTTGTTAAGAAGGCACGGGTTTACACCTTGCTCCATCCATGAAAAAAGTGTGTTCTTTCCGATGATAGATGATAGATGACGTAGTTTGGCAATAAATTAGAATGACTTGTATTCTATTGTTATTTGTTCTCTGTTTACCCGAAGCTTTGCGAATTCATATGTTCAGTTGACTTAGTTAAGAGTAAAGACTAGTGTATAGTGATCGTTGCTAACATCGATTAGTGTGTTAAGAGACAGGAGGCGAAGTAAGGTGCAGATAGATTTGATGGCTTGACGCAAGATAAAGGCAATTCCACTATGTTATTGTATCTTGATGATGCCTATAAACTCTATGGTGATTCACTTTTTTGTTCCCATGCTTTACCTTCTTTTTTTTTTTCTTTTTTTTTTTGTTAAGCTTTGATTCCTTTCAGCTCTCTTCCAATTGAAGTTCTCTATGCTCATTTTCTCCTCTTGTTGTTCTTGAATACATTGATTTTTGTACACATGCCTCTGCACCAACAATCATCAGATTGTGCAAAGTAGAATTTTCAAGTCGCATGTTCTCTTACCTTGAAATAGTGCATCAATAAGAAACCCAATTTACTAAATTATTTTTCAGATCCACATGTAATTGTGGGTAGGTGGTGCAGCTTCATCCTTTCCTTTCCCCTAATATGTGATAGTGAATGGTTAACCTTGGGATGGACCGTTTATTTTGGTTAACTTTGGGATGTTTGTGGCTTTTCTTGGCCTTTAAGAGTTGTTTTATTGTCCAATGATTCAGAGCTTTTGTTGTTCGTGTTAGTGAGCTGCTACCTTGGATTGTAAGTGGGTATTTGTGACTGCAAAGTGCTTTCGTGTGACATTGTTTCTTCTTGAAGGATTTTGGGAAATGCCCCATCACTGGGGAGCCACTGAGCCTGGATGATATTATCCC